>ML677352.1:29783567-29896719 GCA_007922305.1 Dermatemys mawii
GCTTATGCTCTAATACTTTAGTTAGTCTTTAAGGTGCCACAGGACTCTTTGTCACTTCTGCAGATTCAGCTAATTGTCTGCTGCAATCCTCAGATACTTTTCAGAGTCACTGCTTCCCAGGATAGAGTCTCCCCTCTTGCAAGTCATCTATAATATTTAAAATTTTCAGAAGATGTTTTAGCACTGGCAGCATGAAACCTCCAGCATATGTCACTCAAATTGCAGTCCCTCATGATCTCACAGCTTTTCCGGCATGTTCTAGATAGGTCATACGTTTCCCTAGTGTGATTTGATGTTCTGTAGCAAACACAAGCTGATATTCCATCTTGTGTTTTATTTGTTAGCACATTGATCCATATGCATTAAAGATAATTTTCCTCTGAGTTGTCAGTGACTCAGACATACAATGCCATTTCTGACATACAGTGCCACCCGCCCTCCCCTTTTGCCCACTTGATCATACCTAAATGTTATAACCATTGATTTTTTTTTTAACATTGCAAGTATGTCAATCCTCCCACCAGGTTTCAGTAATACCAGCTAGATTGAATTTATGCTCATAAATAAGCCTGTGTAGAAATAGTTGCATTTTAGACATTAAAGTATCATCAGGATGCCACATTGGTTTTAGCAATGGACTCTCATGCCCTGCAGATTTCCTTAAAGGAGTCCCTTCTTCAGGTGAAGGAATTCTTGTATCTGAGGTCAGATGTACAAAGTATGGACACCTTCCCTCCTAACTTCTCTAGATATTTGCTTTAGAGAGTAACCAAGTATTCTAGTGTAGAACGAGCTGTAGAATACCAGCAAATCCATGAATATATTACTACGAACAACCCAAGTAGCCCTTATTAAACATTTTTTGTAGTCCAGGTACAAACAAAAAAAATGGAAATATATACACAATAGTATGCACATAATGAATAATCACTTTAATTATTACATTGTGAATTATGCGGAGGCAGAAAAACAGCTATCATTTTAAAAAAGTAAAATGGAAAGCCTTTCTGTAGACTTTGTGCAGCATAAGCCTGACCTTTTAAATACGTATCCAGAGATTACTTGGTTTATGTTTGACAGGAGTCTGTCATCCAGCTAAAGTTGAGGATGACTAAGGGTTCAACAGAGGCAGATCAGATTCTAAATTCAAGTGTTAAATGCAGTGCTCTCTTAGGTTAAGTATTCTACCATAGTAGATTTTAAATAAATAGTTTGTTGTCCAATAGCTTCAAGACTTTATCATCTAAAATTCTTCAATAAAATATTCATCACACTTGTATACCCAGCTGTTCTGAATTGTGCATGGTGTATAGTCAACTGCTAGTCCCTCAATAAATGGGGACTTTTTATTAATCAAAGATTATGTTGTCTATCAGAGTTGCTCCTGTGACTTTAGCTGAGTGCTTCATTAACAACAATTAGTTTTAGGACAAAATATACAGATGTATACATTTATAATTTAAACTTACTTGTAACTGCATGGTTCCTCTATTAGTCAGTAGACTAGCCAAAATAGATTTTTTTTTACATTTAACACTACTTTAAAGTAAACTTATAGATAAGCATGATATTGAAAATTAAAATATTACTCAATAAAAGGAATAATTAATTCATGCAGAACAGTATGGCTGTTTTTAAACTGAGTGGGCTTTTTGTCTGGGACACACCCCCACCCCCACCCATACACACACACCACCAGAAACTCCCTTGACATTAGTAGAGTTACATCAGTGTAAAACTACTAAGTGAAGTCACCATCAAGCCTTTATGCTATAAAACATAAACACAATGTAAATCTACTTTATTGTAGCCTGACTGAGTGTGTACTGATAACATTATCTAGAATATTATCTATTCAGAAATGCAAGAAATTTTTCACAGTAACACAATGGTTCAAAGTAACACTTTGTGAATGGTGTCATTACAGTTAATATTCCTCGTATCCCCATGAGTCTGTTAGGTTTTAACAGATATTACATAGCCGATTTATTTGTTAAGAAATGTAGCCAAAGATGTGTTCATTTGCTGTGCTGTTACTCCCAAATTCAGTACAGTGTAAAAATCTCTTAACTCCACTATATTTGCCATCTTTAATTCTAAAACTGACAAAGCAAAGAACTTCAATAACCAACCCACAGAACCTCTTTAGCCAGATGTACACAGTGAATAAATAATATTACTGGTTCATAAAGAGCCTGGGAAATCCTACTCTGCGAATAGCACCTTGGCAGTGTATAGTAGTTATTTGAAAAGAAAGGTGGACACTTCAAAATTTGGATTCTAGCCAATGTGGGCCTGATTCTCTTATCTCTGGCACTGGAATAATGCTACTGACTTAAATGGAGTTACTCCTGATTTACGCTAGTGGGGATAAGGAGAGTCAGGTCTTATGATTGAAGTGTTTTTGTATCAAGGTTCCTCAAAGCAAATGAAACACAGCTCTGATTCTGAGCTGCTGTAAACTGACAGAGCTCCACTAAAGTATAAATCAGCATAGTTTTATCATCTGAGGATCTGGCCTGCTGTCCCTATTCAATGTTGGATGTAGCACATTTTCTAAATCAAGGGAGAACAAATTTTCAGCAATTAAAAGAGATTTGATTTACATTCACTGTTCCATGATTATGGCAAGAGAATATTTCAATCAAGGGCTAGAATAAAAAAGAGATTAATAACCCTTACTTGTTACGTTTGCATAGCAACTCTCAGAGGTGCAGACTGCCCCAGTTCCCAGGAGATGCTCAATCCCTGCTCCACCCCCTCTTCCTGCTCCCTCGCACCTCCACACCATTGAACAGCTGATGGCAACAGGTGGGAGGCACTAGGAGGGAAGGGGAGAAGCTGATCCATGGGGCTGCTGGTGGGTGTTGAGGATCCACTATTTTTTTTCCCGTGGATACTCCAGAGTCGGCACCTATAGTAACTCTACATTCTCCAGTGTCCCTCTGTGCAAATCCAGACTGACTCCTAACAAATGGAGTAGGGGAAGGAAGCAAGCAATGCTTTGTGATCTCACAAAAGTGGGGGGACAAACCCTGTGTACTGCTATTTCTCTTCATCTCTGTAGGATTACACAGATGCCATTTCAAAGGGAACCACTTCACATCAAACTTTGCCAAACCACCAGATACCTCCCAACTGCTCCTATTCCTCAGTTTTCTTCTTCCAGTCTCTTAAGGGGGCTCATGATTTCCCTTCCCCCACTTCTTCCTGCTCCCTCCTGGATCTAAGTGACTTCCTGTAGAGATGCCCCCACCTCCTCTTCTGAATATCCACTGACTGTACAGAAGCAAGCCCTAACATTAAAGATAATTTGAATGTTGAAGCGCCAGTATCAGCACCTGGCAATTCCATAGCTCAGGACTGTTTGGATCTGGTGTTCGGATTCAGTCAGATCTTTATGTGCTATATCAACTAATGTGTAGGCATGAATCCATTTTGATCTTATGAAATCAGCAGCTGTCTGACTAGCAGTTTGGAAGTCACTTTATTCAAGGCATGTACTACTTATTCATAATTAGCCAAATGTTGTTCAGTGTCCAGTAATAAATAATATGCTTCCTCTACCAGAAACACATAATAGGTACATAAGAGTATATAAAAAACACACTGTGCTATTTAACCCCTTAAGTATGACACGTGATTATCTATAAAGTAGTAGTTGTACTTAGTCATTTACTTAAAGCCAAATGAATGTTTACCCAAGAGATGGGAGTTGTTCCATTATTTCAGTTAACACATATTCATTTCAGATCCTTCTAAAAGTATCATTTTAAGAAAAGGAAATTCAAAGTGAACATTATATTTAAACAAGCTTGACAGAGTTACTTTGACAAATGTCATCAAATTCCAAGTTAACAGTGATAAACCCTCCTTCATTTACATTTTGAAACTCCAGAGTTCGGGCCAGACTATCTACCTTCTCTGAGTGCCCAGAGGGGATGCTGTGTGTGCATATTCTCATTTCCATAGAGGATGAAGGAGGATCATCTGCTTCTGCAGCAGTGTGCCACTAACCCTCAGACCTTGCAAAGACTTTTCCTTGTTTCCTGGGGTCTACACTTGTGGGACGGGGTAGAATCTGGCTGGAGTGGGAAAAGAAATGGAGAGGTCAGGGAGATGTGAACTGTCATCCTTGGAGCTCCACAGAAATCAGTGAAGAAAGATTGTACTACATTATCTTCTCCACTGCCCTCTCGCTCCCCAGGAGCAGCCAGAACTGGAGATATAGAAGTACAGAGCTTTTGAAGATATGGCCCTAGCCTCCTGAAGGAGCTGCTAGGACTAGGAATGTGCCCTAGGGGTCTCCTCATGCCCTGTTCAATAGGACAATGTGTGATGGGATCCTTATGAAGATGTCTTCCCTCCAAGGAAGGGTATGTCTTCCCTCCATGGGTATTTTCCATCGGAGGGGATTATTTGGGCCTCCATTTTGGGGAGAGCGGCAGGACTGGAATTTAGTGTTTATAACCTTTGTTTAGCTGAAGACTGAAGATCAGCTGCTTGTCCACAAACAAGTAGAAAATGGGCCACAGGGGGTGCAAGGAGCTTGAAGCTGTCTTGTCATTGTGCCTGAACTGTGGTCTAAGGCAGTATTTCTCAGACTGTGAGGCTGGCCTCTTTGGCTAGATGCCAAATTCTCTAAGCAAAGGATCTGGCAAGATGAGAAAAATGATAAATGGAAATTCTTTACTAAATTCTAGATTAAAAGAGGTAAAATAACCATTTATTGTGTACTGAATGTTTTATAGCCGCTTCTTTTTATTTTATTTTGGTTGACTGGGAATGACCTGAAAACAAAGAGAGTGACTATATTATCTATATGTTCAAAATATCCTACTAAAATGTGCTATTTTCCCTTGGAAGGATATTTCCCTCTCTATTAAAAGTGAGAGTCCTGAGTATATTTGTGACTTAAGGGAGAACTAGGATGAAGTTTGCTGAACCTTGATCTATAGCAACCAACCCAACAGGTGAGAGAGTAATTTTAATAATCACTAGTATATTCACTGAGGCTCTGTGAAGTCTTAGAGTTAGTATTTCTATTGTAGTTCTATGATGGTGGTGGACTTATTTAGTAAAATAAACTGCTGACTTATTTCATAAAATAAACTACTAAAGAACCACTGGATGTTAATGGTTTTCTGTTACATCCACATGTTATTCTGGGGCTGACTGGGGCTAATGACCAAGCAATGAAAAGCTCTGGTGATTCCATTGCCAGTCATCTGATCCAATCTCTTGTCTGTCTTTGGATACGTGCATCTCAAGGAGAATCACTCTGGTTTATCATTTCAGTATTGAAACAAGCACCAGGCTCACTTCCGAGTCAAATAGTAGAAGATAAGAGCTGACACACAGCAAATCTCGAGAGGCTCAGATATTATGGAAGATCAAATAGTAATTTTATGTGGCATCTATTGCTGTTTTGTTTAACTTTTATCTAAGTTACACAGAATCAAGCAAATTCCAGTCAAACAAAGTGCTTTGCTGGCAGACTCCATACTGATCCAAGCTAAGGAATGCATTTATTTAATGTGTACATTTTCAATAAGAGTGCATTGATGAACAATAAAGTAGGGATTTCTGCTATATCCGAACACAAGTTTCAAAGGTCTTCCTCTACCATACAGTCATTATGTTTCTGGAGCCAACAATTTAGGAACACTCTTTGCTTTTACATCAGAATGAACTATTCTGCCTTCAGAAGATACAGAACACAATCCAGTCTTCTCAAATAATTGACTTCTCCATATGACTTCTCCAAGTGAAGCACTCACATTCTCTATGAAGAAGAGAAGCAAGCACTAATCAAGAGATTTGAGAAGAAATTAATGTAGGTTTTCCATGTCAGACCTCCACATTCAGATTGAGCCTTGACTGCATTTATGGCTGCTACTGATAACTTATGACCAGAAAGGTTCGGCAATGAGAGGCTTCATGCCATAAATTCTGGAAATGCCATGATCTCTATGGTATGGAGGAGAGGCATACAGCAGTATGACACTATTGGGAAAAGGCTTGTTCAGATCATTAGATGGCAATGATGCATAGCTGTAAAAGTACCTCTCTAGGAACAGATCAGTAATTATCAGCATATACAGCAGCTATGGTATGTCAGCAGTACTTCCTCAAAGACCTCTGAGGAGTCAGAAGAAAGGACATGGATATGTGGCATTCTCCAGATTGGAAGGACATAAAGATCTCTGCTGACTTGGGGTGCTGGTTATATCCAATAGAGCAAATGTGGGTGGTTGTTTCCTTTGTGGATGAGCCTGCACTCTGATGTGAACTGCTAAAGCCTGGATTTTTCAATCCTGAGCTGATGTATTCTAAAGAGATCTAAAACATTTTGACTTTGGAATTCTCTCTGGAAATTGGACATAGCACAGTAATAGGAGAAATAACTTCTTTCATAATGAGATTTTAGTTCATAGGTCACAAGTGGGCTGGCCCCCATGAATGAAGTAAGATCCAGTGCTTTCATTCGCCCAGTAAAGAGGGCAGGACAGCATCTAGGTGCTTTAAGGGACCATGAAGATTGAGGCAGGGTGAGACCCAGTCAGTTGAAGAGCCCTGGTGAGTCAGAACTGCATGAGTGGAAGTCAGGGGTAGGTGAAATCTGCCAGAGACTGTATATTTGGCACTTGGGAGAAAACTGAAGTCAGGGGATCAGGCGGGGGTTCACTAGCTGGCATCCCTAAGCCAAAAGCCAGGGATGAAGAGAGCTGAAAGTAGGAGGAACCACAGAGGAGATGCTCGCTGGCTCTAAGCCAGAACAAAGGGCCAAAGAAGGTTGAAGGCTGGAGAATGGTAGAAGGGCTTACCTGCTAACCTCTCCAGGACCAGAAATTTGAATCCACTTCTGCAGAAAAGGGACTGGGGATTACAGTGAACGAGAAGCTGGATATGAGACAACAGTGTACCCTTGTTGCCAAGAAGGTTAATGGCATATTGGGCTACATTATTGTCCTCTACTCAGAACTGGTGAGGCCACATCTGGAGTATTGCATTCAGTTTTGGGGCCCCCACTACAGAGAGGATCTGGAAAAACTGGAAAGAGTCCAGCGGAGCACAGTAAAAATTAAAATGGGGCACATTACTTATGAGGAGAAGCTGAAGAAACTGGGCTTATTTAGTCTGCAGAAGAGAAGAGTGGGGGGTGGGGAATTTGATAGCAGCCTTCAGCTACTTGAAGGGAGGTTCCAAAGAGGATGGAGCTCAGCTATTCTCCATTGTGGCAGATGACAGAACAAGGAGCAAAGGTCACAAGTTGCAGTGTGGGAGGATTAGGTTGAATATTAGGAAAAAATATTTCACTAAGAGAGTGGTAAAGCACTGGAATGGGTTACCTAGGGAGGTGGTGGAATCTCTATCCTTAGAGGGTTTTAAGGCCTGGCTTGACAAAGCCCTGGCTGGGATTATTTAGTTGGGGTTGGTCGTGCTTTCAGCAGGGGGTTGGACTAAATGACTTTCTGAGGTCTCTTCCCTAATCTTCTGACTCTAAGAATAATGTTGGCCTTGGGAAGTGAGAGTTGTTCCCCTGGTAGGTTGGGGAGGGATGCTGTGCTTATACAAGAACGTGGGAAAGACTGCCAGAGAATCTGGGCCTGGTCAAAGGTGCTGGTGTGTGATGATGTGGGGCATTGTGGGATGGGGTGTCAGATGATGACTCTTTGCACTGGGATGAGAAATTAACTATAGGTCTTTGAGGACTTACATTTTGGACCAAGGAAGGGACTGTTGGCAGGAGAGCATGAATAGAATTACTGGGGATTCCAAAGGGGAAACTGAGTCAGGTCTGCCTATTGTGCTGTGGCCTGCTGCAGGAAGGCACTCCAGGCTGGGACCGCCCTAAGACAAAGATGCTATATAAAATTCTGCTCAACTCTAATTGCATATTAAACTTTTACAATATGGTAACTATGCTTTATATAGCTGGCTGAGTTCTGACATCTGGAAAATACAGCAATATGAGGTCCTGAAGAATTTCAAATTTTCATTATGATATTTTTGGCATCCCATATCACATGCATATTCATGTTTTTGAAAACACTTCATATTTCTATAGATTTCTTCGCTGTATGCAGGTGCAATTATAGATTCATGAATACAGCTAATCACTTCTAATACTTTCAGGAATGCAGCCATTGCATTGAAATCTTCTAATTTTTTCTGATGGGGCTGTGTAGGAAACTCAGTGAATGAATTATAAAATCTAGAGTAGTCTCCAAGACCTGTGGAAAAACTTCTCGCTTAAGGCCAACTCATTAGAGGTTTAATTTCTTTTCTCTTTAGACAGGAAAGAAACAAAATACTCTTGGCAATAGGAATTCTCTTATCCTACTAATCCAGAAGGTCCCAATTGGCTTTCTTATTAAAGATGAATAAAAGCATTCATGGTAGATAATTTATTCAACAAATTTTAACCTTTTTTAATAATTTGTCCAAAAGAAGCTTTTCATTTTTTAATATAGTTGCTATTTGACATTTATTCATCAACTAATTGTGATGGATTTGGAGCGTACCTCTGATTTATGACCTCTGTATGTTGAACCAGTTATTAGGATGTTGACTATATGAATATAATGGTGTAATTCAACATTATCTCAAGAATGGTGCTGTTTGGAAAAGCAAGTAGGCTATCTTGAGCCATTCTTTTCTTTTCTATCTCTCAGCAAACACTTAAGGAACAATGACAAAAAAATAAACCATTTAAAATAAACAATACGTTTTCTTTTAGAACACTGTCTGATCAATGTAGATCCGTGGCCATTGCTCCTGAACAGAAGAGTGGCAGGTGTTGAACTCAGCCAAACCTTTTAAATAAGAATAGTTGATATGCAGGGTGTTCTCCCAGTCCGAATGGGAGAACTGTGAAATTCCACCCTGAGACAGGCGAAGGCATGACTCCTCAAATCTGAGGGGATGAGCTCAAAGAGCCAGAAAGGGGTCATAGATGCATCTAGGCCTGTAACTATGACCAGATTCAAGGAAGCTCATGGACTGTCAGAAAAGTTTTTAACATTCTGGTTCAAGTTAATACATGCCATTGCATTATCTTTATGTAGGCCTCAAGCACTCGAAAGCAGGAGTGTGTTGAGAGAAGTCCTGAAGCCCTATAAAGGGCCCTAGAGTCTGTCATCCTATTAAAACTCCTCTCTGAGGTTTCAGGTTTATTTTTGCATGTGTGCATGGGTGGGTCTGTATGAAATACATAAGACATCAGAGTCTGTCCACATTCTCTTCATACAGCATAAATCCTTAAACTCAAAAATAAACTAGGTAGAAACACCCAACAGTATTCAGAGAGCAGCTTTTATGTCTCCAGCTCCCTGCGCTAGACTTCTTTCTTTCCACAGAAAAGCACTTAAGGGTTTCCATGGTGCCCATCAGCATGGTACCTCAGACAGACAAAACCCTTTTTAGCGTTGTGAGCCTTAGGCCTGGTCTACAACATGCAGAGCCCACCAGCAGAGGAGACCATGCAGTCCCAGAATCGAAAAAGGTCCCCAGCATGGACCACAAGGGAGGTTCTGGATCTGATCCCCATATGGGGAGACGAATCCCTGCTGGCAGAACGGCGATGCAAAAAAAGAAATGCCAATACATATGTCACAGCAGGGACACGCACCAGTGCCATGTTAAAATTAAGGAGCTGAGGCAAGAGACAGGAGAGAAGGCAGGAAGCACTGCTCCATCTTCTGGCAGATCAAACCGACATGCTCTGGCATCTGGTGGAGCTGCAGGGAAGGCAGCTGGAGCAAAGACCGCCACTGCAGCCTCTCTGTAACGCCCTAGAGCCCCTGTTCTTGAAACCTTTTCCTTAGTAATGCTATGCCAAATGTCACTAAGTGGCATTGTTACATATAGTCTTCCAGGTTCTTTTTTTTTTTTATCGTGAGAGCAAGTTTTTAGTCTTGGTAGAAATACTTGTATGGTTGATAGTTTGGTAAACCAAAGGACCTTTTGGAGAAGTCATAATGAGCCATTGACTCTCTGTCTTAATCCCTCTGCTCAAATAAAATCCATTCTTGTAACAACATTGCTTCCTAGGAAACAGATATTGGTTTGTGGAAGAGGGGATTGCCTGCATGCTGTTTGAGTGCCTCTGTTTCAGGACTGCTGCATATGTGTAAATAAAGCAAGTTTTTTTTTTGAGAACATACCCTGAGCCTAAATCACTGATTTCTTCTCCATTGCAAGGCCCCAGACTTCAGCTACTATTCAGCAGACTGGTCGTGCAGATCGTCAATATGAGGACACTGGTATCAGAAAGCATAGCAACAGTATATTGAATTCAAGTAACTCATGGGCCCTGGCACCAACCTTCCCTACCACTTTTACATTCTCAGTCAAGCCTTCTCCTTTCTTGTCAGAATATATCTAACTCCCTTATCCTTTGCTGTCTAGTCTAATCTGTCTAGGCATTTGTACTGTATGCATCACCATAGTATTAAAACTGGATCCTTCAGACCTCATATTATATTTGATGCCTTAAATTGTGCCCTCTCGAAGGCAAAGGTGTCCTTCAGGAGGACAATGCAGAGCCATTACACCATACAGCATTCCAGATGGAGTCTGTCATGCCTGTTGCAATGATTTATTCACAGAAGCAAGAGATCCAAATAGGGACCTCAATCTGCATTCTTTGTGCCAAGTTCTGTCATGGAGTATGCAGGTGCATGTCCCTGGAGCTCAATTTGGCCCCTTCAATTCATTATATTGTTTAGATAAAAATATTTTGTGTGGCTTATTAAAAGGAGGAATGGAGCAGACCATTAAAATGCTTCCAAAAATAATCATCAATTTGGTGTACAGACTGCCTCATTTGTTGTGGTTATTTAACTGCATTTCCCCCCATCATTATGTGTAAATGTAAGAAGACTCAAATTCTTAAACTACAATGCCACCAGAAGTTTGATCTAGTTCCCTAGTTCTTTTGGAGTATTTTTGTTTGGTTCCTTGAGTGGTAATTGGCATTCCCTCTTTACATGTTGTACAGCATTTGTGTGTTTCTCCTTCAGATCTGTTTCTGGAAGTGGGCAGATAAGGATATTTTCCTTCTAAAATTGATCTCAAGTATTACAAACATTAGTTAGCACTTCAGAGGATGTTAAAATGAGTACAGTGAGCCAATTAAAAGTTTTAAATTTATATTGTTAGAGATAAAATAAGTGCATTTGGGAAAACAACTTAGCCATCTTACCCTTTGCCATGGATCAGTATTTCTTAAAGAGATGTGGCAGTTACATGTTGTTGTAATGTGTTTTCTCTGACTTGAATTCTAGATGGTGCTAAGATTCACTGAAGGCGTTTATAATGCAAACATTTTGGGTTCTGGTTTGCTGTAATGCATCTATTCAATATGCCTTATGCAACTGACAATTCAAGTTAATCTTGCTAGTCAGGAAATATAAGAAAGGAAATGGGGTTTTTTTGGAATTTATTTTATACTGAAATATGTCCAGTCTCTGAAAATGGAGTATCAAAAGTATTGGTGACATTGTTTAAAAGGATGTAAAAGAACTAGATACCCAAATCAATTGGGCACCCTCATCCCTTAGGCTTATTTGAAAATCCCAGCCTCTTTCTCCTCTTAACCTGCCCACCTCACTTTTTCTTAAATTGAGTATTCTAGTAGTTAGAATGGGGGATTGGGATTCAGAATTCCCAGGATCTATGCAACTGACCTGCTGTCTGACTTTGACAAATCATTTAACTTTTTCTGTCGGAAGTTATGCAGTTGGAAAACATGTTTTCCTCACGGAGATATTGAGGCTTACTTAAATGTAAACCAACTACTTTCAGGTTCTCAGATAAAAGGCAAAATATGCTGTAGTTATTTTTTTTTTTTTGTTTATTTCACTCTGGCTGTGGTAGAGAAAGTGTTGAAACAATTAAACCAGGATCCAGACTCAGTCCATTCTCTGTTCACGGTTTGACTGGGTCAAAGCCTTTCACTTATCTGCTCAGCTATGGAGAGCAGCCTGTTTCCTTGCAGTAGAAGAGAGCAGTAAATCCAGTAAGGCTGTCACAACACTGTATCTAGTCTGCAGCTGATAAAATAGATCAGATTCCTCATCCTCTCTTTCAAGGTTCCGTACAGCATAGTTCACCATACAACTCACTACTTGTCTCTGCTTCCCCCGTACCATATGCTCTACAAACTCCTGTCTTCATGTGCCGTTCATCACCTTTTCCCACTTCCAATTCCGTACTGTTGATTTCATGCTGCCCTCTCTGAAGCAGCTTCCCCCATCCAAAGTTCAAAGCATGACAGTATACTGTTTTTCCTGTATTTTGCTGCATTAAATGGAGTGTACGTATAAGAGGCATTACTGAACCACAACTTGTAATGATGTAGTTTGTTCAGAGAACTTGTGATAATGTTTACCTGCAAGGCCTTATATTTGCCAGCATGTACTTCTGTTTGCCATCACTCCATTTTATAGTGTTTGTGCAACCCAGTACCTTGCTTAAGTAGGTTTTGCCACTTACTCCCAGCATCAATGATTTTCATGTTTTCTGCAGAACCAATTAACTTCGTCAGTTTTATTCCATGGGGAAAGGCTGGCTGCATATTTATTTGCCCCATGTATTTTCATGTGGCAGCCAGCTTTTTCTGCCAGCAGAAATCAACACAACATAAAATTAGCTAGCAGAAGGGAGCATAGAATGGAAAGTACGTGGAGTGCTGCCACTATTGTTTAGTGTGATAGTTGTATAAGAACATGCATGTTGGGCAAGAGAAGAAGAGGCAGAGCAGGGAACTGAAGAGGAGAGTTTGGAGAATAGCAGGTGAAGCAGGCAGAGGAGCCAAGGATGGCTTAGGCCTGAGCAGAGGAGGTGAGAGATATCGGCCTGCTGCAGTCTCTGGTGGGAGGGTTGCAGAGGTAGACTTGACTGGCACAAGTAGCAGTGATGCAAGAGGCAGAGACAGAGATGATGGTGTGGGAGTGGCAAAGAGGCAACTCAAGAAGGAAGTGCAGGAAACAGAGTGGGATTTTCTGAAAGCATTCTAATGTTCTGACCTAACTGTTCCCATCACACTCTGTGGGAGTTTTACCATTGACTTTAATGGGAGCAGAATAGGTGGAGAATGAACACTTTTGAAATCATAGAATATTAAGGTTGGAAGAGATCTCAGGAAGTCATCTAGTCCAACCCCCTGCTCAGAGCAGGACCAGCACCAACTAGATCATCCATACCAACTAGATTATCCAGCCCTTAACCTTATTCCAGGCTGTAAAAGAAATAAAAATCTTCACTGTAAATTCATTTTCTTAAAAAAAAAAAATACCCTGTCCCTTCTCAGTATGTTATCATGAAATGATCACACCCAAAGAATCACCCCAGCATCTAAATTCTAATTGCACCCCTGTACAATTGCAAGGGTGGGGGAGAAGTGACGGGTCATTTTCCTGCCAAGAATCACCTAAAAAGCCATGCTTATCTAGGCAGAAGAGGCCCCTTTACAATTAATGCAATAAGCCAAGAGACTGCACATCTCTCCGTGTTGAAATAAAACCATGACAACATCATATGGTGATAACTGAAAGGGCTGCTGCTGTTAGTGGTAGTAATAATAGTATTGTGGTTGATTAGGCACTGTACAAACACAGTATTAGGAGTAAGTGTTAGGCACAAGCAGGCAAGCCAAGATTTCTCAAGAGATGCAGAAATGCTTCAATTCTTTAAGAATGTAATATACAAGAGGAGGGAGGAATCCCTGGGGAATCTCTCTTAACAAGAAAATCTCACTGAGACCATCTTTGAAACACATGCTATGTTATGAGCGGGCTTGGAAGGATTAGATTTTTATTGGTAAGTGTGAGTAAATGTTGATGTCACTGTACCACACAAGCAGATTTTTTTTAAAAAAAACTTCCATTGATTAATAATCAAAATGTACAGATGGACGAAGTCAGAGGAGTGTTGCTTGAGCACTTAGTGGGGTTTGATTTAAGAATATTTACTTTCTATATTTTCATATGTGATGTTGATAGTTTGTGTTTTAAAGGTTATAAAGCTTTAAATCTTTGAATGTCAATGTCTCCTGGTATTCAATAATTACTGTCTGAGCCCTCTAATTTCTTGCAACTGTGAAAATGCAAAATGATAAAAATGGGAAAAAATGCTTAAATATTGATATTATCTATTGAAATTATCATTCGGCTTGGCAGAATTAGATTTTTATGTGACACAGTGATATAATGGTGTGATCCAGTTCCAAACACATGTAAAGTCTGTAGAATGGCAAGCAATCTTCTGGCAGGTTGGAGGTGGTGTTTTTCATGGTTTCTATCTAAAACATGATCAGTTGTGAAATTTTAGTTTCCTCTTGGGATAATGGTACTCTCAAATTCATAGCTAAGTTAAGGCTTGATCAAGAGTAAGAGTGTTTATCTCTGAAAATAGTTAACGTTACTAACAATGTGTCCTTCACACACACCAGCAGCTCCTGAACAATCTCTTGTAAGGAAAATGAATTCTCCCTTCAGTTAAGGGGAGAGAATACAAAAGCCACTCCTATATTGAATCTATGGATCAAATTGCTGCTGCTTATATAGATTTCAGAATCTATGCTTCTTGCATTACAGGCCCACTTCTGTTTCTAAAATTCATATTGCTGTGCCTTTTTTTTATGCCCATCTCTGCACCCTTTGATTAAGTAGCCAACATGAAGAGAGACCAGGGAAGGCAAGTGTTAGAAACAGCAAATGAAGGGATGAGGGAAAGCAAGAGAGCTCAAAGGGAGGTGCACCACTAAAGTGTCTGTGCGCTTTTAATATTGTTTAACCTTCCAAACCAGCTTCTTGAAAAGAAAATGTTTACTGGGATTAAAACTGTCAACTGAGCCTCCATCGCAAAATGAAAACAGTAGAATTTTTAAAGCCCTGTAAATCTGGGAAATTTACAGGCTCACCTCCCTGCATCATTTTAGTGCTGTTCAAACAGTTGCCAATTTCTACAGTACCTTGACCCCTCCTTTTCAACGTCCAGCTGAGGACTCATAAGCAAGTCAGAGTAGCTGCCTTCATCCTATGTCACCTTCAAAATCCAAAGACTGACACCAGAATTCTTCTGCAATATGACCATACCTTCCTGGGGAGACAGGTGTCAAAGGAGCTTCCATAGTGCCAGTGGTATCCTTGGTCTTAGAGTATTGAGTCATGGCAGCTTTAAGACTCAGAACCCAACGGAGTATTTTCAGAAGGCAAGACAACATTGATGTTTCATGAGACCAGCATGTAACTCTGCCTCATCTATAGCTTCAGATACTGTTAATAGCCTTAAATGGCATAGATGACAAGGGGTGATCCTTTTCTTGGTGGAAAAGGCACCAACTTTGTCCCATGCTGCTTTTGAGGAGTCTGAGCTCCCAGTCCTCTATCTCATGATGCCATCATTCTTCTGGGACATAGAGGCTCATCCAGGCAAGCCACTCAGATGATCTTGTTCACAAAATCACATCCTGGAATCCAGGAATGCAAAGCCAGTGCAATCAATGCCTTCCACATGATAAACCAGGATCAGATTTAACGAATATTCTGACCAGTTAAAATCATATAAACCTGCCATCAAAACAGTCACATTTCCCCCTCAGGTCTTGCAGCCCAAAGGGAACAGTCAAACAACAGACACAATTTTACCATATCTAGATCACTTAGAAAGTTTCATTCTTACCTCCAGTAAGTGAAACTAACTCTCAGAATTAGGGATGTGCCTGCGGTCACTTGTTCTGTACAGTAAGATCATTAAAACCATCTGTGGAAGACTTCCACTGCACACTGCTTCCCTCCCGGCCCCCAAAAATGTGGCCCCTAAAACAATGAGGCCTCAATCTTTCATCATGTGGTGGCTATTTTGCACTGACTTCCCTAACCCCTATCTACACACTGCCCCCTGACAGACCACCAGGACTCCCACACCCTATCCAACCCCCATGTTTCCCATCCCCTGACCGCCCCCCTCCACCTTCACCCTATCCAACAGCCCCCTGTCCCCGACTTCTCCTCAGGACTCCCTGCCCCTTATCCAAGCCTCCTGGCCTCCTTACCACGCTGCTGGTAGCCCAGCCAGAGCCAGACATGCGGCAGTGCTCTTCCGGAGGAGCATACACCCCACCCGCCAGAGCACTGCCCACACGGTGTGGGAGGGGCCAGGAGCAGCCTCCCCAGCCAGGAGCTCAGGGGGCTGGACAGGATGACCCCCGTGGGCTGGATGTGGCCGGCAGGCCATAGTTTGCCTACCCCCTACTCTACATGCTTTGTGCAGGCTCTGCTTTAACAAAAATAACAATTCTGCTTTGCTCTCCTGGAACTGTGTGTATAATTCAGTTCATATAGATTGCTCTGATTATTTTTCCTCACCCATTTTGTGGAAATGTGCCTTCCATTCCTCTACTTTAGCTCTCCTGTCTCCTCCCCCTTCCTCCCCACCATTCCATATATACCTAGAGGTGGTTTCTTGGGGCAACGAATAACCCTGGATCATGAATATCAGATTCATGCAAGTTAGATGGCAGAATCATGTTCCAGCAGGGTTATTTTATATAAATTATAGAAAAGCAGACTTTCTGCAGTGGAAGACAGCTCAGATCTTTAATATTTAGATGTTTGGATTTTGTATAGCACTTTCATTTTCACAGCAGCTGTGAACACATTGTTTCCAAGAGAGCCTGTGTGCAGACCATTTTCTGAGCCATCTTGTCTGATGAAACACTTTTTCAGCTTACATCAGTGGAGTCAGTTGGCTTGACTTTATTTTTTAAAGTTTTTTTTACAATATGCATTTTGATATTCCACTTTCACATCTGCCATAAGTCAGTGAGAGCCCTTGAGATTATTTGTTATGAAATGCTACTATAAATTTAACAAAACTATGCCAAGCAAAGCAGTGCAAAGCAACCTCAGAATTCTGAAGGCTGGCGGTGATCACAGAACAATAACATTAGCATTGCATGGCTAGCTTGATCTTTTTTCTGCTGTAACCTTAACACTGTTTCAGATATTGATCAAAAATAAGACAATTCAGTGATTTTCTTCCAAAGAAGTTTAGTATCCAATTATAATTAAGTGGGATTTAATTAAAACACTGTTCCTAAGTGGGTCTTTGAGTCATGTTAACAGGGCTCATTTGGGTTATCACATATCATTTCTGTTTATATCATGTGTAGTGGGAGTAGTCTTCATTGGTGAATCTTAATATGCTCTATACAGCTGTTCATCACACACCAAGGAGCTGATGAGCAAACGTTAGCTAGCTAGTGAATGCAATAATAAACTGATATCTCTACTTATTGTGTAATCTGGCGCATATATGTGCCAGTTGCTTTTTGTACTATCCATTTTCCTTTAATTATGAATAACTTTAATGTATTCTACAAGCCTCTTCATGCTTTAAAACTTTTGAACTTGATTCCCACCTAAATATTTACCTTTACACACATTAATTCCTTTACATATTGTGACTGGACTTTTCTTCTGTGTTGCAAGAGCTATCTATGTTTCTTCCCAGACAACTTAGTGAATTAACATGCTTTCTAGTTTTAAGGCTGCAGAAATGTTCCGTGCTCACTGCTGTGAGCCTTACACCTGGCAAGTGTCAACAGGTCTGCAGGGATGTTTAAATGAACTTTATTTATCACCTCTCTCACTGTTCTGGCCATGTTCTCCTCCTTCTAACAGGCATCTGTCTTTTGCTCTTCACTAGGACTCATCAAAATGTTTCAAACCAACCATTTTTTGCCAGTGAAAAAGGGCATGTTTTCAAAATGGAAAATTCACTAACTTTTAGTTCTGCTGAAATACCTGATGGGTTTTATTTGTTTGTTTGTTTTTAAGTGAATTGTTTTTGTTCCTCTGAAGTAATTTTCATTTTTGGTGTCTCACTGGGAAACTTCAGGCTGAGTACAGGCTCTCATGTTACGTGGTATTTTTCTGACTTGCTTGGATGAGTGTGCAGATAAATTCTTGGAGCATGTGTGTGATATGCTGACTCCGGCAGCATCTCACTTCAGCATCCCTTTGTGCTTGGGCAAGCAGGCTGATAGTATTTGGGCACACTGGGGTCACTGAAGCAGGCCAGCTACTTTGATTTCATAAGCAGTACTGCTATCATCCTCATAGTGTGAGGTTTTCATTAGCGTTTGCTTCTCAGCACTGCTTGTTCACCAGTTGGGAGGTGGGAAAATATTTCCCTATCTCTGAGAGGTTCAAAAGGGATTGACAGTGTGGGAAAGACATCTCAAAAAGACCTATGGCTAGTTTTTAGTTTTTGACAGGAGAAGACTGGTGACAGCCTTTGGGATAGACCAGTGACACATCCTATGAGTTCCTCTGACCATGGCAGACCACAAAGACAGGCTGCAAAGACATAGAAGTCCTTTCAGATACAATTAAAGGGACATCTTTCACGTCTAGCTTGGGATTGCTCACTGGGAAGGGCATTGCCGAATTCCTTAAACAGTCCTGGGAAGGGAAGAGGACTCACTAGTGACCTGGAAGCTTCAGGAGAGGAATATTCCCCTGACAAACATTGATGCTGAAGGTTGTGATAACTTATAAGGACATCAATGAGGCTGAGGAGCTTTTTCTTCAGAGTGCAGCTCCAGTTAGTCCATCCTTCATATACTCAGAACAGCATGAGGATGAAGCTGTGCTGGAGATTACTCCAGGGCATACTAGTGGCCAGGGAACTATCCCTCAATAAATGCTGAAGGCCTTTTTCAGTCCTGGCATGGACATTTTTCCTTAGCTTTCACTTGGGATGAAATGTGACTGCGGCCACTAGTAGTGCAAAGAGGCTGTGTGTGCATTGGTAGGAGGGCAATGTTCCTGCAGTATGTCATTTTCAGCAGCAAACCACAATTTAGGTCCCAGGTGTCAAGCCCAGTAAATCAACAAACCCATCTCCTGGCTTTGGAGGTATTTTTTTAAAAAAAATTAATACATTTAATGTTTTCAAATCCTGACTTAAACAGTTTATTTGAAAAATACTGGTGAATTTTCTACACCAGAACTCTGTGTGTGTTGCGTTTTGTGTCTTAAATCATCAAGCTTTATGAAGAGCCCAGATTGGTTCATCACCTCCAAAATGGGCTTCCCAGGAATAACAAGATTTCTATGGCTCTCTACAGTGCAGATCATGAAGGTTCTTTCAAAAGTATTTTTCAACAGAAAATGGGCATTTTGACACAGCAAAATTTTTCATGAAAAGTATCTGCTTTCTGTAGAAATGATTTTTTGTTGAAATCTTTTTAGGTGAAAACTGAAATATTACTTTTGGCCGAAAACCAAAAAATTCTGGGTTGTACCAAAAAGCTTGGAGTTTGGGGTTCTTCAATAAAGTCTAATTTTTTTCTTCTTTTTTTTTTGAGGTGGGGGGGATACATTTTTCCAATCTGATCTAGTCATTTAAACTGCAAAAGTCTAGGCTTCCCTATTCTATTGGTGGTTATAGTGCTATCATCACCACTTGTGTTTTAAGTACTGTGGCTAATACCTGCCATAGGTGGTTCATTCTCTCTTGTATGCTCCCCAAGAAAAGAATTGTGTGTGCACAATGTAATGTTTTGATATGGTAGGGTGTTGTGTTTGGGGTTTGTTTATATATGCATTGGTACGTATTTGATCGAGAAGGCAAGAAGGAAGAAGTGCATCTTGTGCTTGGCTATGGCTCTTGAGGAATTATGGATCTTTAAAAAGCCTACTTAGGCTCAGGGCTTATGAAGGGAAGCCAAACATTCTCCTATGGCTCTAGGGAGATTAGGGGCCTTGGGAGAGGTGTAGAGTAGCAACAGAAGGTTTTGCTCTTTTCTCCCCTAACGCCAGTGCCCACCTGGCTGCTCCTGCTTCCCAGCATTGTCACTTGAGCTGCCAGTGAGCTGAAATTACTGTAGCTTATCAGTTTCCCATGACCCATGCTTACTACTTAAAATATTCATACCTTAAAATAAGAGTCTAATCACCTACTCTTGGGTTATGTGCGCTACATTTCTATCATTTATCTCTACTTCTTGGGGTCTCTTTTTTGCAGCAAAGTGAATAAAAACACTGACATTTTTGAACTCTGGACACCTCTTGAGGGGGAAGGAAGGGATGTCCTGTCTAATTAATGAATCCTTCAACTGCTAGGCATAAAATCGAGTAGGAAAAATTCTACCTCTGCCACAGACCATTGCCTGTTGTAAGGCTGATATTTCTGTGTGAATTTTATGGGCAGGCAGTGCAAAATCAAGCTTACAATAGCAACTCCTTTGCAGCAGAAACTATGGAGCAGCTGTCACAGATCCACAATAATGGTCTGATGATGGGGTTGTCATTGAAATCAGGACCAATCATAGTTCCTCCAACTTTCACTGAGTTAACCAGGCAGTCAAATAGAGTAGAATGTGGAGGAATGTGCCTTTAAATCTGACTATTATCCATGGCGTTCAGTAATGATTAACACATCACTCTCCTTATTTGACTCTTTAGGAAGATGTGCCTTTTCAAGTGATGATGTAGAGTACTTTCCCTTTAGAGTCTGAATGTCTTCATGATGAGTGATGAATCTATAAACACTTTACCTTAATGAGGAGCATGGTGTACATTTTCTTTTAGTTTTGTGTGAGCCATATGAGAGCCATATTATGCCTGTCACATGTTGTCAACCTGAATTTGAGGGGAAGGGGTGCATGAGGATATATTCTCCGATGTGTGTCCAACTGAAAATAACCCGTCTGCTTTCTGGCCTCTCCATTACGATTAGCAGAACGCTAACTCTACTTTACGCACCATTTATTCTTCTTTGGAAGTGGACTCTCTTGTTCCTGATCTGGTGACTTTCATTTCAGATAAGGGTTTGTAGAGGCAAAATGACCTATTTGGGTTGAGTCACAGCCTTTCAAAGAAATTATGTCCCTGATTTAGATTGAATTTGTATTTAGTCTGGCGGCATACTCAAAGTGTCAAGGTAGACTGAAACTGAGTCATTGTTTCTGCAGTGGGTTTGAATCAGATCTATCCTGTGGCTCTACTGATTTCATTCTCATTGTGGTAAATAGAAAGGATCTCTCTTTTGTATACTGAGTTGGATAAGGCTGGAAGTATCATATTCTGAAGTGTCCTCCAATAAGAAACAGCTTTGTTCTTATTGCGTTTAATGACATTCACTAGACATAAGTCTCTCTCTCTCTCTCAAACAGTACAGCGTGAGGCTATTTTTGTGTTACTCCAGAGTTGGGAGCACACTGATGTAAAAAAAAATGCTATGTGACTGTTCCACAAATAGACTGAGAATGTCTTCTAATCCGATGGGTGTCGTCATTAAATTGATAAAGTCAAAGATGACAAAGGTCACTATACAAGTATTACAGACAGATCAAATCCACAAGTGTTCCTGTTAGCTATTACTGACCTGACTTGGGATTTATTGTGGAAATACAGACCTTTTTACGCAGTTTTGTTTAGAAATTGGAAAACAGATTGAACAAAAATGTAAGGAATATTACAGTTTACAACATCTTTTGTTGTTCTACTCATTGTATGATGGGGGAAAGAGGTGGTTTGTTTTTTGTTTTCTGGTTTCTTTTTTAACAAAACACAAAACTACTAGATAATCCATATTGTGGACTACTATCTTATCTGGCTAATAATTACCAAAATTTATCCTAACATTGATGTTTGTTTCTAAATGGTCTAATTGTCTCTAATCTCTGAAATTGTATACACTACACTGAGGATTCAGCAAAGGAAGAATCTTCTCTTTTAATGCATGTTCTATAGACCATTTCTCCTATGTCCTAATTTGAAATGATTTAGCAAAAAATAAAAATTAGGTGGGTGTCCCTGATTATCTGTTTTAAAAATGTACATTAGTAATATAATCTTCTTCTAGGAAGAGTGATGTGAAATCCTCTTTCAAAATTTTACATTACAGGAGGCTTGAATATATATAATTTGTACTTTATCTGAGAAATAGTAGTCAATGTTTGAAAATCCTTGGTCTATAGTTAACAAATGAATACTGACAGAATGTCTGGATGTTTTTGACTTTCTTGTAATGATCTCTAGCTTGATCAGATTTTGTAAAAATAGGAAAGCTGTTGAGAGAGTTAAATGACATTGGATCATTTTTTAAAGCTGAATTTCTATACTTTCCTATCAACATATCGGAAAAAAGTGTTGTCAAAATTTGACACTGTGTTGTGCCCACTAATTCAGAACATTTTTCTCCCTGTCAATCTTGCTCCAAAAAATATTTTGTACCACTGTAAGTTGACGATATGAACAAAATCATCAAGCTTTCTTTGGACATGATTTATTAGCAGAATAAGGTACAAATACTACAGTTTATTTGATTTTTTTTCTCTTGTTCCGAAAAGATGACACATTTTTTAGCTGTCTGCATTTGGTGCTTCTTATTATTGAAGGCAGCATGAGATCTGCACATGTCAAATTGCCTCTGGCTAGCAAATATATTTCGGGGATACATAATGTTTTAAACAGGAAACACAGGAACAAGTCTACAAGCCAATCTGTCTACAACTAATGAAGTATTCATGACATACTTCTAGAGTAAGAAGCTGAAAAGGAAGCACCTGTCAGTCACAAGCTATATGTAACATTTCTTTTGTTACAAAAGTGAGACATTGACAGAATGACTGCAAATAACAAATCAAAATGAGTTTTTATTAAGAAACTCTGGACCGTGTCACTTTTGTATTAAGAAAGCTATCAATTAGGTAGGATTTAAATTTGGCCACAGACTGAGTATGGGTTAGGCCATCAAACTGAGAGTTATGAAACTAGATTTCTAATCCCACTTGAGACTACAGATTCCTCATATGATTTTGGACAAGTTAAAGACTATGCTTCAGTTAACCCATCCATGAAATGGGTTTAGTGATAAGTACTCACCTTTGTGAAGAGCTTTGAGGTCTTCCAATAAAAAGTGCTAAAGAATACTTCATTTATAAGGAGTACATTCAAACATTGTAGGATGTATCATAGTGTGCAAGGTGTTGTGTCCTGACTCTTCCTGCAAACCAAAAAACACCACTGGTACACCTTGTTGTGGTGCCATACAATTTACTGGGAGCTGCAGAACAAGGCTTCATCAATTGTCACTAATACTGCCTCTCAGTGAATCATCTGGCAACACTCTGTAACAGCAGTCCAAAAACCCTGTCTTTCCATAATGCATCCTCTGTCTTCACTGCCTGTGATCTGAAAGTGATGAGAAGTCCTAGTACTGAGCAGTAACCCAGAGAAGTATGAGGTGATCCTGTAGGTTAGAGGATGCAACTAGGAGAGGTGATGGGAATTATCTCCACTGGAAGGAGCCTCTCCACTTCTTGTTGTTCAGTCTTGAGGAGCATGTTGGATCATTTAATCCTAGATATTCATATAGAAGCAGTGGCCAAGAGTACTGTGTGGGGTTTTTGGTTTTTTGTTTGTTTGTTTTGGTGGTATGGTCTTTTTTGTTTGGTTGGGGGTTTTTTGCTTAAGTGCTTGACCGATAAGAAGGATATGACCTTTTCTTTCTGGACTTTCAATGCTTCTGCCTTCACTGATGTCTCCAGGCTAGATTATTACAGTGTACTCTGCGTGGGGCTTGGAAACTCATCTAGTACCTTTGAACTGGGGGCGAAGGGTTGAGCATCCTGAATTAAATAGGAAGCGGGTAGTAGCAAAGCATTTTCAGTCTTCATCTATAGAATTTACATTCATCTCTCACTTGGTCTGGCAGAATGTGCTTCAGCGTATGTAGTAAGGCCTTTATAGTAGCTTAATACTAGATGATTTGTCCTTACACACTTCCCACAGGGAGAGGTTATATGGGATATTATACTGGATGTGGTCTTGGCTAGCTTATTTTCATACTGCTGCTGGCCAGGTTTGCAACCATATGTCTGTGATACCTATGCTCTCATAGCATCAACTAGAGAAGTCACGTGACTACATCTCTCTGCACAGGTCATGTATTTGGGAATATCCAGTCAAATCTCTTTAAGTAGCAGAAGAATGGGTATTCTGCACCGCTAAGCAAAATGGCCTACTAACAGCATGGGGCAAGTGTTCAGTATTAAGGGGGACATTTAGTGCTAAAGTTATGGAATGGATTGATCTGACACCTTCCACTCTCAATTTTCATTTCCAGCCTTTATCATTTTAGTTCACTAATTTTATTTCTTAAATTTCCTCCTCTCCTCTTTTCTTGTAGTCTTATACCTTTCTTTATCTATCTTCTCTACCTGCTTTCAGCTTGCGGAGGGGAGCGGGGGTTCATCTCAAGTATTCAAAAAACAGGTCTACCTTTGTGATTCTCATTCTCTTTGAACAAGACAATGGTTGAACATTCTGAATTGCTCAGTGCATAGTAAGCAAGTGTAGACAGATCACTTCAAAGCTATGCCAAAGGTTTTATACGTCCTGTATCTGTCTTCTTTTTGACTGCTGTATTTCTTTTGCGTATGCTTGTGCATAAAAATAATACAGCTAATAAGCAAAATAAAGGTCACTATATCATCCATAGTAATGAATGTATTTTAAAAAGACACTCAGACAGAACAGGTCTGGCTACATCTTTGATTCTGATATGGAGAAGAAAGGAGGTCATTGTTGACACTGTCAGTGATCCAATTGCATTAATGCAAATGAAAACTGTCTATGTGCCAGTCCATTTTAATATATATTAAAATGCTCAGAACAGATACTGCATGTTAGATTAAGCTGTAACTTATTGTACTGTACATTGAAGCCATCCCTATAATTTTTTTTCATTTTTAATTGATGTGGCTTTAGTTTTTGAGTGGTGGATGTGAAAAGCACCTTTAATTATTATTTCTTGCAAGTATAAGGGCTTTCTTGCTTTGCCCTCACTAACACTGTATATATAAATAATCTATTTCATAATGCTCTGTCTGCTTCATTTGTTAGCACTCTGTTTAAATACTGGCAGTGTCAAAGCTAGCAATGAACTCTGCTTGCAAGAGAGAGTATTGTTTATCTTACTGATAAAATGCATAGACTTATTAATGGGCTTTGTGTTACTGCACAACAATGTTGTCATCTTGCAGAAGTTCTTGCCTGAATTTATATCTGGCATCGGAAAGGGAAAACTTATCTTGACTGGAACTGCAGGCTTATGACTCTTACTTTAATTTCTGTGTTTTACAAAGTAGAAACGTGGAGTCATGCACAATCTGTTTCAAATTACAGTTTACTACTTTGAATATCACTGGCATGCATCTTAATTGAAAACACCTGGACCCTCGAAGTTAGTACAGTGACTCCCACTTGTATACAGGAGAGGTTCAAAGTGCTCTGTATGTTTCTTCTGAATGATAAATGGCCTATGCAGGGCCAGATACGCTGATCTTGCCAAGCTGTGCTCAGTGCAGTGATGGTGGGAGGAGTGACAAGGATAGGTCTATGCTTTTGCTTTGCATTCCTTCGATCCTTGTGCTGGTTGGGGTCCAGTCCAATTTTTGACATAGAGCGGAGTTGCCAAAAGGCTACAAGGGATTATTCTAGCAGCCAAGTATGGCAAGACTGCAATACAGGCTCCCCGGTGCATACTTTGTTACCCCTAGGAAAGCCCCCTGTGCCACAAACCAGAAGGAAGTGTGACGTAAAGTTGTGCACCATGCAGGGGTAGCTTTTTAAGATTTTTTTCCATATGTTTTTGTGATACTGGAGTGGGGGACGTAATCTGGCCCATAGATTTTTAGGGTGGCTGTTCCCAGCGCATGGATTGAAACATATTTGGTTAGCATGACATGCCCAACCATCCTGATGTGCACTACTGGTTGAATATAATGTGATTTACAGATTAAATGCACAATACTATAAAACATCCACTTAATTGAGAGGTGAAATGAATCTGCTAAAAAAATAATGCTTTCAATCAGGATGTCTCTGGATGTTTAAGTGATGTTGGAAATATGTGCCATTGTCAAATATATTTCACTAATCATTTTGTCCTTGCCTCTCTGACATCAGACCTATTTAGTGTAAGCTAGATCATTAAATTATCAGTAATTACTATTTAGAGATAATATTGGGCAATATACATTTTTAGCCCTTTTTATTACGTCAAGAGCAACACACACAACTTTTTCTGTACATTTAGAATTGATAAGGCAATCTGTCTGTTCTCTCTAGCTACTAGCCTGAAAGAGAATCTTAGTAGCAAAGAGTTATTTTTGCCACACCTTACTTAACTGAATTGTTGGTCAATTAAAAGATAATACATTAGATATCTTCAATTGCTTTATGTGGAATTAATTGCTAAACTGCTAATATTAAATGTATAGTCAGCTCAGACTCCAAATTTCTTGGTCTAACTGCGTTGAAATTATGTCAGTCTTGGTGAATGGGTTCTCTCCACCCTGAATTCTCCATTCCAGAAGGAGGATTTATCCAGAAGATGTTTCCTTTCTATGACTGATGCAAAGACTTCTCTTGATACTTTTGCTACAAAATTACTTGGTTATTGCAGTGTTCCTTAGAGGGGCTTCCCTGTTACTGCAATAAGTCTTATCAATAAATTAAAAATGCAGCAAGCTAGAGTGTTCAAAGAAGCTAAAATTAACTGTACAGTGTGATTGAGACAGCTCCATTCAGCATACAAAAATCCAGGGTACTAGAACACCTTTCTTCTTCCTCACAGAATAATTGCATGTTCTCGCAGCCATTGTGGATATCTCAGAATCCCTAAGAAGTATAGCCTGGAGACATATGAATGTTTAAGTTTCCTTTATTGGGTATTGTACTACATCCTAAAAGTGTTGGATTAATGTTTTCCTTTCTTGACAGGCAAACCAGGGGAAAAAATAGCAATGCAGATGATGTAGGACCTAATCCATTCTAATTTGAGATTATCCATGTTTACCTGTCCACAATTGTCTACTGATCCTTTAAAGAAGAAATTTTAAGAAACCTTGATCCAGTGTGTTGTCATCAGGCAGGAATGTAATGTAGCATGCATCCAAATATCTGTCTAGCTCCAACAATGAAGCAGAGGGTATCTCCATATTCAGAGGTACCAAACAAAAAATAAAAACCCACCTAAATGCAATGTTATATTGATTTTTTTTTTTTACTGTATTTATTGGATGTCACTGCAATGAAAATATCGTCAATCACAAGTGCTTTATTGAATATATTATTGGGCCAAAGTCTGACACCCTTAGTCCTCCACTGAGTGTACTTGCAGACTAAGATAATAATCAGCATTACTAAAGGTGGATCCAGGCCCATTCTAAGCATTTTTACAAAAAAAAATTAAAAATCATAGGATCTCATTCTGAGCTATATACTCCATTTAGTCCAAAGGAATTAGAATAGTTACTTCTAAGCCCTGGTCTACACTGGGGGTGGGGGTAGGATCAACCTAAGATACGCAACTTCAGCTACGAGAATAGCGTAGCTGAAGTCGACATATTTAGATCAACTTACCGCAGTGTCTTCACAACAGTGAGTTGAATGCTGCCACTCCCCTATCGAATCCGACTGTGCCTCTCGTTGTGGTGGAGTACCGGAGTCAATGGGAGAGCGTTCGGGGATCGATTTATCACATATATGCTAGATGCGATAGATCGATCACTACCCACCAATATGGCGCGTAGTGTAGACCTACCCTAAATTATAGTGATGTAAGTAAGTAAATAACCTGGTCCGTGGCTTGGAGGTGCTGTAAAGAAATTGCATTATTTTATTGTTAATATTCATTCATGTTAGAGATGTCTAAATGAGTATTGCTGAAATTTTAAGAGACATGACAATGGGTGTTGGGATATTTATTTTTGAGAAGTGATTGATATTTTTTTGGAAACCGGAAATGAAAGGACAGATGAACATTACAATTTAGCTCCAAAAAGTTTATGGCTTGCGGAATTATGAAGCTTTTTCATCTCAGTGTTCGCACCACTAACAAACTTCAGCTGCCATGTTATCTTTTTATCGATAATATAGGCTACCTAGAGGAGTTTGGTGCTCAACTGCCACTAAATTCTAATAAGATTTGGACACTTAATTCAATCAGGCCCATCTGAGAATCCCAGATGTAATTTTTAGCACATACATACATCATGATTTTGTCGTTCAAAGTGATTTAGAAAGAATTAGTAAGAGACATGCTGAATGATAAAATAATAAGCATGTATCTCAAAGGTTCTCAGACTGGGAGTGCAGAATTCATTCTGGGAAGGCATGAGATGCTTTAGGGGAAAAAACATACTGGGCATATTTTACCCACAGCAACAAATAACTAGCAAAGCTGATTCCTCCAGACATATCAGGTCCTTAGATGGAACTGTGCATTTTGATATATGTCTGTTAATCTTGCATAACCTTATACAAAGTCGTTGCCATCTATAGGTTAATCTGTTTGCTGCAACGCGGTGTGCACATTTAATTGTAAGCATTGACCACCATTGTGGTTTTGTTTTTGCTCTTATTACAATGGATCGTTGGCTCTGCTTGAATCAATACCTTACTGTTTTTAGTGTTTAGTGAGAGTGGCGTGTTTTTTGTATATGTACTTGTGTGGTGGGGGGTGTAAACTACTACCACACCCGGGGTGTGGGGTGGAGAGCATGATCAAATACTTTTGAGAACCACTCTTGTATCTGTTGTGGCATCATAAACTTCTTTTCCCAGTGGCAATCCCCAATTACTGGAAGTGGGCAGATAATTACCACAGTGGTTCCTCACTTGCACATTTCTCTATTTAGACATCTGTAAAAAGGACCTTGGAAGGTGAAAAAGCAGATTGGTTGGATGGTCAAGGCCCACAAAATATATCTGATAGATGTGGAAATGGGAGGCCAGTTCACAGGCTAATAATGTGTGTTAGACAATTAAATCACAGCTATAGTATATCAATCAGGATCTGCATTAAAAGCTGTAAATAGATAAAGCATTACTCATCATGCAAGCCATTAACCTACAGAAAGTGAAACTGGATAACCCAGATCATATTGCATAGAATTATAGGACTGGAAGGGACCTCGAGTATCCTGCATTCATGACAGGACTAAGTGTTACCTAGACCATTCCTGACAAGTGTTTGTATAACCTGCTCTTAAATCTCCAGTGATGGAGATTCCACAACCTCCCTAGGCAATTTATTCCAGCGCTTACCCACCTTCAAGCCACCATATAAAATAGCCTGTAAAAACTCTGCAAGTAACTGGAGATGTGACATTTTGTGTCCAAAACAAGTGATCTCATATGGAGTGCAATGCATATAAACTATACTAACCAGCAAGTGGAGCATCTAGATTTTCTGAGTTAGTTTAAACATTTTTTCCTATAATTTTTTGTAACTTTTAATGAGAACCCCCATATATTTGACACAACCAGATTTTTCTTCCACAAAACTTTTCATTTAATTAAAAAGCCATTTTACAGTGTGGGGTGGGGTGGGGGGGGAATTTTGACAGAAAATTTTCAACTATCTGTATTTGACGCTATGTATCTACTTGTCTTTCTTTTGGTTGGTTCACATCTGTTGATTTAACTAAGTTTTTCGGAGCAGGGACTTGCTATTTTATCTGTCTGGTGCTGATTACATTGTTGGAACTGAATCCTAATCATCATAATAGGAGACAGCATAAAAATATAGCCTAGATTAATGATGCTAAAGGTCAGCTTCCGACTTACAAGCACAGGTATTGTCTGAATCAGTTTCCAAGTAAGTTTAAATATCAAACATCCAATGCCAAATTCTCCTGTGATTATTTCAGCTGAAATGCTAGACAATTAAATTTGCATTAATTAGAAAAAGATAAATAACTTTTTAAGTTTAAAAAACAACACGGAATGAGAAAAGTAGCAAACTCAGGTTTTCTCTGAATATGGGAATGGATGACAGCTGCACTGCTTTTTCTATGTCACACTGTTTTTGATATTTGTTTGGTTTTTTATAGTGCAATATTCTTCCTAATTTAAGAGCTGACAGCTTAATTATATGTGATTGATATGCTTATTTTGGGTGAGCCACTAGCAGACTGTAAAATATAAACATTATTCTTATTAGTATTTACCTAGCTTTACATGTAAAGAATTTTAAACTTCAGAGGAAATGGCAATGGGATTCCAGGAGCAGAAACAAAAGGCAGAACTAGAACTGGTGCTGCTTTATTTTTTTTTTCCCCTGATGAATAGTAAATGAATCAAAAAATACATTTGCAAATTTGGATTGCTATTAGCCAATAGCTTCAGAAAAAAAAAAAAAGCTAGGACTTTTTTTAAATGTGAAATTTATTTTGACATGCAAAATGAACCATTTTAACATTTACTTTTTAAATCAAAATTTCGTTTAGAAAAGCAGTTTGACTTGAACAAAAGTTTCTTTGGTTTCAGCAAGAATAAAAATAATCTTTGTGGTTAAAAATCAACCACACTTTTTCAGATTTGTTTTTATTTTGGCTTCTAAACTGTGAAAAATCACTGATTCATTCAGTTCTAATCCAAACTTCCTAAATGAGTCAGAAAAATAATATATGAAGTGGCCTACTTGGAAGCTTTACTACTCAAGGCAGAACCCCCAAGTTTGTACAAGTCCCTGTTTAACACTTCTGTCAAAAGACAGCAAATCACCGCTATTTCCCCTACCCCCGACAGGTGTAGACAAGATGGGAAGGTGCAAACCAATGCCCTTTTCCTCATAGACCCATGAGATTAAGTTTGGGTGGGAAGAGAAGGCAAAATTCTCCTTGTAGGTGCTGGGTACTACTTCCCTACACACAGACAGCTATTTTCTGCTGCTTCAGACCCAACCATCATGACTGGATTTAGCATTTTAACAAACCCATGAAAGGAGTGAATCTGACAGGTATGTCAAACTGAGAAATCTGAAAAACACCCCTAAATTAAACATGTTTGGTCCTGTTAAACACATTCAGTGCCTACCTCCCATAAATAAATTAAATCTCCTTGGCAAAATGACTCTCACAAGTGCATGACTTTGTATAAGCAAGGACTTAGTTACATCCACCCTATTCTGCTTACTAAAGAGTGCAGTCGGAGGTCTTAATTTTACCAGAGCTGGCCAAGAGAACATGTAAACCATGCAGTTGCACATGTTGCCTCTAGGATTTGTCAACTGTCATAATCTAGGCAGCACTGTATTGTAGCAGTTGGTGGGTTCAGGTAGTAAAACCTGTTAGCTTCTCAAGTTGTTGCTATTGCTTACAATATCTCCTACAGCAGTAAGGTGGTAATAGCATCCTATTCACCCAACCATCACTAGCTCTATCACAGCAGCCTTTCTTCTTGCTGTCTTATAGAAGTGGCACACACTGTACACCACAGAAGTGTCCAGCCCATCAGTCACCATGATCTTTGGACTGGTCCATGGAGAAGTCAAGGAGGAACTAAATCGGAAGGCGGGCAATAGAGTGCTGTGTATGCATGTGTGCACTGTTACAGCTTAATGGATGGGTAATGGGGTGGGGGTAGTGCAGAGGGAGGGCAGGGTGTGTGCAAGTGTGATCAAGCCCTGAGTGAAAGGAGGGGGAAATATAGCAGTGGTGTTAAGATTTTAAGATCATGTTGATTTTAAGATCAAGTGCTATTGTTGACTGTCATATCCCTTCCTCTTTGTTCTTTCAGCCTTCCCTTCCTCCTCTATTTCCCCTTTCCTCTCTCCAGTATTCCCACTCAACTTCTCCCTCATTCCTGTTGTCCAACTCCTTGTCTGCTGCTAACTGACTGTCTTCTGTATTTCCATTTGACTTTAATGATGTTTTGATTGTGCCTATAAAGGGAGGATGTGGCTTACATATTCATAGATGTCCATAATCAGAAAAATAGTTTATGCTTACAGTGTAACTTACAAATGTGAAGGTATTTCAAGTTGTTGCTCAGTCTCTGAGGACTTCCCAGAATGAACATTACCATCTGATTCATCTGAACTGGATTCAGTCAGGATTAATGATCTGATCTGGTTTGAGGAACATGACTTAATGTCTAATAATAATTTAGATAATTTAGATTGAGCCAAGTGGAAGGCTGCAAAACAGAACTCAATCATGGATCAGAGACGCTTATATTTTGGGACCTGTGATAGAGTGGGGATAGGGTGACCAGATAGCAAGTGTGAAAAATTGGGTTGTAGGATGGGTAACAGGGTCCTATATAAGACAAAGCCCCTCATATTGGGACATCTGATCACCCTAAGAGGGAACCTTGTGTGTTAAACATCACCGTTCAGTCACCTGCAGTTTGCTTGCACCCATCCCCAACCTAAACTTTTTGTTTACACTATGTTCATAGATGGAGATCTTCCCATTATGTTGCCTGTTAAGCATCTGACATAATTTTGGTGCTACATAATTAATAATTAAAGGAATTCTTTAAGTCTCTAACATGCAGTTCTAAGATGTGACAGGAAAAGAGTTTTAGATAATATTTAATTTTGTAACATTTGTATTGTAAAGTTCTTCTGGATATGTCTTTAAAGGTTTAACACATTCTTGGAGACTGGACAATAAGATTTGTGATTTTTTCTTATACTACTCAACTAAATGCATTTAATATCGGTTACCTCTAATTTGAAATTAATGGATATGTCTAAATCCCCCAGGTCTCTGTTTTTAGAATGATCAGGTATTGCAACACAAAACTGATTTGGATGCCTCAGTCATTTTCAGAAGTGACTTAGACATTTGGGTTCCTAAGTTCCATTGATTTTGAGGAGCAAAGATCCCTCAGTCCTTATTCAGCTGATGTCACAAGTTTGTATTCACTGATACATGGATTTCATTTTTTTATTCTCCAAGTAGCTAGGTAGCTAGCTACTAAAAACACCATTCATAGTTGTAAGTGCAAAAAAAAAAAAGTTATAAAAATTTATTGGATGCTCATAATTTGGGAGGACTTGCACATTTTACATTTCTGGTACATATAAATGTCTGGTAAAAAGCAAACTAATGATTAATAGTTCCAGATGAGCATTCTGCTAGCCACTACATGCTTAAGGCTGAAATACATATTTCTCTGTAATAAGTGCAACACAGTCATATGCCAGTAACATAGCCTAGAAACACTTTCTGGCTATTGATGTACACAAGCATTCGATTAATTTTACTCCGCTTTGAAGACCATTTCTAACACTGCTACTGTATAACAGCCTTTGAGACTATCCATTATGTACAAGTGGATGAAGAAAACGTATTAAAGTAGTCCATTACCACAAAAAGCAACAAATAGAGCTGGTTTAAAAACTTACCATTGAAGGTTTTTTAAGAGAATACTGGGTTTTCAACTATACTTTTTTTTTTTTGAGAAAGTGCCTGTTTTCCTCAGAAAATTTCAATTTTTGGTCTCATGATATAAACGTTGGACAAATATTTTCCATCTTCAGTTGAAATCATTTTGTGTTTCTGATGAAAAGTTAAAATTTTCCGTGTAAAAAAATAAAATTCTGACCAGCTCTACTGACAACATGTGTGCACCATTAGAAAATGTTGTACAAGGACTTCAACCTATTCTGCCCGAAGTCAATGACAAAACTTCCACTTGCAGGCCTTAGGAGAGCTGTTCAGGACGGAGTATGTTCATTTGATAGCATTAATTGTAGTTGTACTTATGTAATAGTAAAATATTTATCTTGCTTCATTCAATGCATAAACATTTTCTCAATTTAATTAATATTTTGCTGGTGCATGGATCTTTCCATCCCACCCCTCTTCTTTTCTCAGCCTCAACAAAAATAGAACTACAGGCATGTCGCATCTTACGCTGATTCAACTTATGCAATTTCCACTTTACGCGGTTCACAAAAACAAAAAAAGAAAGGAGAAAAAAATTTAAACTTCCTGCAGGGGGCGCAATTTTGCCTCCAATTTACGCGGTAACCGCAGAACGGAACCCTCGCACAAGACACAACACACCTGTATTTTAAATTTATCCAGATACAAGAATTGCATGTTAAATAGTGTTCACTTACCAGTACAGGTAGTGCTCAAGTTAAATGTTAGTGCTTGCTGATGTTGTAAATAACCATTTATGTTTATGCAGGTCCAAATTTACTTTGTCTTCAGTCAGACTGAATTCATTCATTAAGGATTTCAGAACAGGCTGGAACAGAGTTCCAGAGGGGAAAAGCTGGCTGTGTTTCTAAGCCACAAAAATTAAAATTAACCAAAGTGAGTGCTTGGAATTCAGGTTTTCAATTCAGTGCTCTTGTCATAACAATTGCTCTGAAAAAGTAATATTTCAGTGTTTAACAGAAAAGTGTTTCTTAAAGATAACTTATTTTCTTACTATCTAATTTCCGAAAAGAAATATTGCAACTATTTCCTTACTAATTGTATTCTATTTAATACTGGTCATCTCACTAAATAGTGGTATTCAAAAATATGCTGATCTTTTTGTGTTCACTGGACAAACACAATGGACAAAAAATTGCAGGAGAGGACTTTAAGTTAAAGCCCAAAAGGTTTGTTCTTCATAGATAAAATATACTCTGTATCAACCTGTGATATTATTCCAAAATAATTCTTCAGCTTTTAATAAAATATATCCAAAAATTGATTAAATTCTTGTTTGGCTACTTACATAATTTTCTCACTTTATTAAAAATTAGATTATGCTTATACAAAATGGCACACTAGTGTTACTATGATTTTTTAAAAATATGCCCTATATTACTACTAAGAAAATACAGAAGATTAGAACCTTCTTTTTTTATTTCCCAGGTGACTAAATTGCTGTGCTGGCAGTTTATACACAGGGCAGTGATTCCACATTGTTTTCCAGATATGATCATCCACTTGCCCTTTACAATAGTATCAAGTGATGTCTGACATGACATTCTGTCCTCACTCCACTTTTAAGTCATGGAGGATATATCCACCTGATGCCTTTCAACATGTGGCTGTAAGGAGGAAGACAACAATTTGGGCATGGAATACCTTATTGAGGCTGACACCATCTCCGCACCAAATAGAACTTAGTCCACCAAACTCTTCTTCCATGTATCATTGTCCAATCCCGGGCCATGGAGGAGATGACATCAGATGGGTAGGCAGTACTACATTAGCTTCCTCCTTTGTGGGAAGATTCCCTCAACTAGTGTGAAGGCCTTTGGGAGTGAATCTGGCAAATTGTGATTCTTCATCTTTTCACCTTCCTAAGCTGTCAGGCCTGCCCATGCCCTTCAACTCAAAGATACGGAATGTCACAGCTGGATCACTAGTACTTAGAGGGCAACTTCTAGGGACCATTACAGCGGAGAGGAGCCACTGAAAGAAGACTTTCAGGTGCCATTTTTCACAGCTTGATGCATACTCTGACAAGTGACTGAGGAGCATTATGGCCAGCAGACACCACAACTATTTCATACACCTAATTTGGAAGAGGCACTTGTTTTTCTGGATATTAGAAAGCGAGCAATACCTAACAGAAAGACAGGAAACTCCAAGACTATGAGGAACAGGGCTGTGTACTGCTTGTAGTCCAGAGGAAGGTAGCAAGCAGTGGTCCCCTTTCTGGGCATGTTGATTTATATAGGATTTAAAAAGAAAAACAAATGAAGGGGCTAGTCTCTCTACATAACTGTGTAGGGGGGGAAATTATCTTGGGCAAAGTGTGCATGAATGTCAAACCTTCTGCTAGATGACCATTGCTGAGCAGATCAGAAAACTCAGATTGGTCGGACTTATAAAGCTATTTCCACACCACTACATTTCTTCTCTTCAGATTGTTCAGCTCTGACCTCCATGGCCAAAGTTACACTGAGGAGGTTAAGAAATTAAACAGCATTTCAAAATCAATGGCAGGGAATGGTCAACTCCAAGACAAGAAGGAAAGAGTAAAAGATCAGTTTCTGGATCCAAAGAGACCCCTGTCCTCCATTTCACATGCTGTATCTTAAAGGAGGATGCTGCTACAAGAGAATGCTGCTAGGGTAAGTATTCTGTTACTGACTTACAAAGTAAAATATTAATGTTTTATCACCTTTCCAAGGCAGAAAAGAATAATAATATAGATTTAGAAGGATACTGTGTACCTATGATACTAGCCATGGGAAAACCTTAAATGATTATGGGCTAGTTCCTCATCTGATGTAAATTGGCATAGTTCCGTTGAAATTACTGAAACGTCACTGATATGAATGAGCAATACCAATTTATACCGGTTTAGGATTGGACCCTATAGTACCATATCATTCATATTCTGGAACATTGTTCTAACAAAGAGAAGCTCTACTTCATAAAATAGTCTATTTTCTAATAACTTTTCCTAAGTTAAGTTTACCATTTGCTACATTACTGAATATATAATCAGAGGGGGAAAGTTTTAGTGTGGTATGTAGACTGAAGTTACTGAATAGGCCTCCAAAGAGTATTAGTCTATTCCTAGCAGAGCAGAGGCATGGTGATGGGGATCATGTATTAGATCTTTGTTGCATGGAAATGGAGGAGTCCCTTCCTCAGCTGTCAGTATAGCGTGTTTCATAACACTACATTGAATTTTTTTAATTTTTTTAAAAAATAACCCCTTCCCCCCGCCCAGAATATATGTATAGCAATTTTTTCTTAATACAGGTACTAGAAATGCAAAATTGGAGCATGCTTTAATTAAAACTGCAGTATGAAAAAAATCCCAGTCATAAATCCTTTGCTATATAAATGTACCACCAATAGATCTGTCAGATATTATAACAGACTATTTTTTTCCCTTGGGAGTTCGTTAGATTACTAAACTCTCTTAGCAGGGGAGAGGATTATTGTGGCTTTTTATTTCACCTACTCTGAGGTGATTGTATTTATTCTTTTCCTTAACTATAAAACTATGGTACAAAGGCTAACACTTCCTTTGGATACGGTGTATGTTGTCAAAACCTGTGACTTAGGCCATGGTTACACTTACAGAATTATAGCGCTTTTGGTTATAGCGGTCCCCGTATACAGCAACAGGTATAACGCTATCGCGTGTCCACACTGAGACACGCCAGCGGTATAGCATGGCCACATTTGCAGCACTTCAGGCGGCATTAAGAGCAGCACATTAGGGCAGGTATCCCACAGAGCACCTCTTCCCAATCTGGCGCAATGCCTTGTGGTAGAGGGGCGTCACTTGTGGGGCATTCTGCATCCTGTTCCAACTACCCATGATGCTTCGTGTCATATCCCAGCAATCTCTATGTTTCCGTCCACCTCAGGTGCCATCTTTCAATGGTTTCAGCAAGGTGCGCTCCATCTTCCATTTTCGTGTGCCGCAATGAATCCACAACTGCTGAGGGACATGCTGACGACTGTCGCCACCACATCTCTGTGTGCAGTGGAGTTAATCCTTAACTTGCAAGCTGACAGTGATGGGTCTGAAGATGAGATCGAAGCGGTGAAAGCGTTTGACATGAAGTTTCTTGTCTCATTAACAGACATGCTCACGGCCGTGGAACGCCGCTTCTGGGCACGGGAAACGAGCACTGACTGGTGGGATAACATCGTCATGCAAGTCTGGGATGATGAGCAGTGGCTGCAAAACTTTTGCATGAGAAAAGCCACTTTCATGAGACTGTGTGCTGAACTCGCCCCTGCCCTGAGGCGCAAGGACACCAGATTGAGAGTTGCCCTCCTGGTGGAGAAGCAGGTGGCTATCGCGATCTGGAAGCTGTCCACCCCAGACAGCTACCGATCGGTGGCCAACCACTTTGGAGTGGGAAAGTCGACTGTTGGAGTTGTGCTGATGCAAGTGTGCAGGGCCATTAATCTCATCCTGCTACGAAAAATCGTGACTCTGGGTAACGTGCATGACATCGCTGCTGGCTTTGAAGAAATGGGTTTCCCTAACTGTGGAGGGGCGATAGATGGGACCCATATACCTATTCTGGCGCCCGACCACCTAGCAGACGAGTACATTAACTTAAAGGGGTACTTCTCCATGGTTCTCCAGGTGCTTGTGGATCACCGTGGGCGTTTTACTGACATTAAGGCAGGCTGGTCTGGAAAGGTGCATGATGCACGCATCTTCCGCAACACCGGCCTTTTCAAGAAGCTGCAAGCTGGGACTTTTCCCCCAGACCAGCGGATCCCTGTGGGAGAAGCTGAAATGCCCATCGTGATTCTTGGCGACCCCGCTTACCCTTTAATGCCCTGGCTCATGAAACCCTACACGGGGAGCCTGGACAGCAGCCAGGAATGGTTCAACTACAGGCTTAGCTGGTGTCGAATGACTGTGGAGTGTGCTTTTGGGCATCTCAAAGCGTGCTGATGCTGTCTGTATGGGAAGCTAGACTTGGCTGAGGGAAGTATCTCCGCGGTTATTTCCGCATGCTGTGCCCTACGTAATCTTTGTGAGCGGAAGGGCGAAGGCTTCACTCAGGCATGGTCCTCGGAGGTTCAACGCCTGGAGGCCACATATGCACAGCCAGAGAGCAGGGCTCTCAGAGGGGCCCAGCGCGAGGCTGTTAAGATCAGGGATGCCTTCAGGGAGCATTTTGAGGCTGAAAGCCAGTTCTAATGGGAAGTGCAGAGGGAGGGAGGGTGCATTCTTTTAATAGGAACAGGCATTTGCTTTTCTGTAGCCACTAATAATCTATGTACACTGAATAAAGAAACCCATTTATTAAAAAGACAATTCATTTATTCAACAGCTACTTCGGTTGCTGAAAGAAAAGATTTTGATGCATGTGTGGGGGAAGCAGGGAGAGGTGCAATTGGAGTGGGATGGGGTCAGTCAGAAATTGGAATATGTCCAATTTCTCTGAGTCTCCAGTGCCCTCAGAGTTGCCGTGTCCCCCGAACCTCATTTGCGGAGGGCAATAAGGCATGTTATTAGAGGTTGAGTGCAGTGGATAAGGGTCCTGGGTTTGGGGGTTGTTCGGTGAAGACAGAGGGGTTGGAGGCAGCTGTGGGTGGTGATAACCAGATAGCTGAGGATAGTGGCCTGGAGGGTACAGAGGGCCAGAAGGGGAAGGGTTTGGGGGCAAATGATAAAGGGGGCAGAGAGCGCAGTGCTTCTCCTCCTGAATGGTGGCAATCCGCTGCATAGTCTCTAATTGAAGCTGCAGTAATGAGAACAGCTTATCGGTGGTTTTCCGCCCGTGAATTGCGTTCTCCTGCCACGCCTTCTCCCTCAACTTGCTCTCATTCTCCCTCCACCTCTGTGCAATTCGATTCTCCATTACAGCCTGTTGCATTACTTGCTGTACTTGATCCTCTTTGATCTTTCGTGGCCTCTTCCTCAGTCGCTTCAGCCTGTCAGCTGCTAACAGCAATGGCACAGGGCTCAAGGTTGATCCTTCACAAAGAAAAAGAAACATGTAACAGTTCCTCCCTTTTAAACAGCAGACATGCCTATGATTCCCCCGCATTCCTCGTTTGCGTGTCCCGCAGAAAGCACACAGACAACAACGGAGCCCCTGCCATGGTGAGTCCTCTCCAGATGCAGGGGGAATGATTGTTTCCCTGACGTGCTGTGCTGTGGCTGGGGGGGAGTGCCGGGAAGTGGCGGGAGCCCTACTGTGAACACTGTCCCAACATTCTCCGTAGGTGTTTGTCCTGGAAGATATCTCGCTGCTGCGGGTGACCAAGGAAGAAAGGGAGGGTATTCCAATGAGATGCGGCTTCTGCCCAGGGCCATATGCAGCTTGCCTCTGTGCAGGAATTCTCCCCCCACCCATCGTAGCACAGTGGCGGGGACTAGTGACTGTGACCGGGACGGGGGCCACGCTGGCTCTCCCAAGAAACCTGCGCAGGCGCATTGCAAGCGCTCTTATTGAGACCTTTGAAAAGATTACTGATGACGATCACCGCGATGTGATAGATGACATCAATGCACTATTCCACATGTAGGCAAGCATGCAAGCATCCCTTTCCACCCCAAGATGCCTGCCCTCCCAATAGAAAAGCAGCTTTACCTCTGCAATCTGCTGCTGTGCTGCCCCCTGCAACCGCCAGACGCTGCGGCTGGCTGCCCTCCTCCTGGCTTGAGAAGAGCACCTGGCTGCATGCGTCCTGGGACTCCTCCATGCCCTGGGTCGCTGCCGCCACCGCCTCCTCCTCCTCTTGTTCATCCTCCTCCTCCCCCCTTCACTGGTGGGCTGGGAAGTGTCCATGGTGGTCGATGGAGTGCATGTAGGATCACCACTAAGTATCGTGTGCAGCTCCTTATAAAATCTGTAAGTCACTGGGGCTGCCCCGGAGCGACCTTTTGCCTCGCGGGCTTTGCGATATGCATTCCTAAGCTCCTTTACCGTAACGTGGCACTGCAGAGTGTCCCGCTCATGGCCTCTTTCCGCCAAGGCCCGTGATATCTGCCCATAGGTATCATAATTCCTGCGGCTAGACTGCAGCTGAGACTGAACAGCCTCTTCCCCGCAACAGCTGAAGAAGTCCAGCACCTCGCTATTGCTCCATGCTGGGGATTGCCTATTGCGAGGAGGCATGGCACGTGGAGTCATGATCAAGCAGAATGATCACCTGCAAGGATTCCCTGAGAGCACTCCACGCTTGGCTGGAGCAAACAGGAAGGGGATTTTCAAATTTCCCTGGAAATGTAAAGGGCGGGTCTGACGTGTGGTCACCTGAGGACAGGACAAAAGAGTTTGCAAGCGATGACCAGAGTGGCTCGAACGGGAATTATGGGACGGGCTGGAGGCCAATTAATGCGCAGTGGGTGTCCACATTCTCGCTGTAGCGCTGTAGCCCTTATTCCCCGTGAGGAGGTGGATTACTAGGAGTGCTATAACTCCGTGGTTATAGTGCTCTACGTGCCTTGCCAGTGTGGACGGGTAGGAGATTATAGTGCTCCTGGGGGCTTTATAGCACTATAAAGTGCCAGTGTAACCAAGGCCTGATTCTTTGGTTTGATCAGTTAAGTATTCTTTATATTAACAATATTCAGTAGCTTGGATGTAGGTACTTGTTGCTGCTTGCAGATATTGTTGCATCTAACATCTTGGGTCCCCAAAGTCTTGTATCCTGTTTTACTATTTCTCCTGTTTTACCAGCTGATTATTGCAACTGAGTATTTTACCTTTGGGTGTTTCAATTATGCATTAATACAGACTGCTTTGTGTGATTAAGAGTAATAGTGGTGTGGGTTTTTTGGTTTTCTTTTTTTTTTATTTTTTTTCCATCTGACTGACTTGGTTCATGAACAGACTAAGCTATATACAACTTCTGCAGATTTGGTACAATGCTGCATTTGGTTTTGTTTTCTTTTGATTTCATTTGATCTGATTTTAAGTAGAAGGAGGTCTGCTTGGCATCTGCTTGGAAAGAGTTGGGTTAGACTTAAATTGCTTGTTTGTCTGTACATAATGTGGTAAAATGCAAATGCCTAGAGGATTATTTTATAGTCTAAAAAACCAGACAGAAATCATCACCTCCTTTTAGCTCTTCCCTTTTCCCCCAGACTTGAATTTATTTGAACTGTATTCCCAGTTACAAGCATTTTTAGAGTCCCTTGCTAATACACTATGATCCATTGATTGATTTCATTATTTCAGGTACACCATGGCTACTGGGAATGTTTCTTCTCTGTGTGAATGATCACAATTTTACTTTTGATGTAGAGGTGTTATTTCAAACTCCCATAAGTAAATGGTCCAAATGAAAATGAGCAAGTCTGTCCCCAGATTTTGCTATGGGCAATGTGGAATTTCATAAGATATGAATATGTAGTTCTCTTGAAGACTTCAATGCAGCTGACACTTGTCAAATTTAAATATAATTATTTCTACCGCTCCAGATTCTGTGCATATGACCATAACATCATCTCTCATTCCAAGTGTGTTAATTTCTTCTTTATTCTAAATTGATGATAGTTAAATGAGACACAGTTTTTCATGCTTTATCATTCTTTCAGTCTCAAACATTCAATCTATCCAGCTCATACTTATTCCTGTAGTAAGTGGAATACCTTTTTGCCTGCAGGTTAAACATTTTACATTACCATTTCAGGCTTTAAATGTTTCATCTTTGTCTCTGATTTGATTTTGGCCAGCTTTTGTTCACTCATTCTCAAATTAACAAAAATGTGTGCTAATGCATTCAATTCATCATGATTTGGGACACTTTTGTATGCAGACTAAACTTCTGCTAAATTCTGCAGGTGACACAAGTTGGTGGAGTGGTAAATGATGGAAACAGGTCAGTTCTACAAATGGATGTGAATTTGTCAATACAAGACGCATTTTAATGGAAAGTGGGTTCATCAGTAGAAGACACATTTTAATACAGTAAAAGTTCATAAATCTAGGAACAAAGAATGTTAATAACACAAGTTGCAGGAAATATAGTGACATTGAAAAGGATTTAGGGATCATGGAAGATAACCAACTGAAAATGTGCCCTCGTATGATGCTGCAGCTCTATGAGAGTTAATCCAATCATTGAATGAAGAAGCAAGTGAAAATGAAGTAAGAGAAGGAAGGTTGTATTACCTCTGTATATGGCATTAGTGAGACTATTACTGAAATACTGTGTTTAGTTCTGGTATCTCCACTTTTAAAAAAAAGATGTAGAAACATTGGAAAGAGTCTAGACGAGAACTACAAGAATGATCTGAAGTCTTAAACATGCTTGATAATTAAAGGTTTACAGAAGATGAGGTTAATAGGTGATTTCATCATGGTCTATGAGCATCTACTTGGGGACTGAAATTCTGATAGTCAAGAGCTCTTTAGCAGACAAAGGCATAACAAAATCTAGTGGTTGAAAGATGCAGCTAAAGGAATTCAGACTGGAAAAGTTGCCAGTTTTAGACAGTGATTAATTTTCATATTGGAACAACTTACCTCGGGATGTAGTGGATTCTCCACCTCTTAAAACCAAGACTGGGCATTAATGAAACTTCTGAGTTATAGCATTTAAGAAGATTCTAAGACCAGAAGAGATCATTGTAATTAGCTAGTCTGACCTCCTGTGTAACACGGGCCATAGAACTAATGTGCATGATGCAGAGATTGCTGGGTGAGACTGTCTGGCCAGATTGGATTATCATAATGGCTTTCTGACCTTAATCTAGGAATCTGTAAATTCCCATTGAACCAGTGGGGATCTGCACTATGTAGAATTACAGGATTTTGCTCAAAACTTTTAAGTCTTTTTTCTGATTTCCAGTTTATATAAGTGTGGTGTTTCTTGCTTGTGCATATGAAGAAGTTTCATTGGTTAGCTTTATCATAGTGTTCTGTGCATTTTGTTGAATTACTTTGAAATGATTATCTACAAATTTATGGGGACGTGATTCTGAGTAAAATTCAACCCTTGTGCTGAATTTCTGCAACTACATTAACCTTCATGGTGTTACTCCCTTTAACACTAGAACAGAATGTCTGACAGGATCTGTTTAAACCATTATGAATGTGTATAGCAAATTTATGTACCGAGAATTATAGGTAAGTGACTTGGCAATGTAAATGTAAGCGATGAATTAAACTTATTTTACTTGCCTAATATCCACACACAGAATGCAATTTCTTTGTCCTTTATTCTTTATTTGAATTTGACAAACAGTCTTCTTAAAATTGTTACACTATGGATACAGTATGAATATTCAAAATGAGCTATGTTGCTTAGTTGTGATTGGTTAAATACATTATATGTACTACTTTTCCCTGCTGAATTATAAAGTTCAAGCATTTCTAATGAAAATACTCCAATATCCAGATTAAGATATGGCTTCTGCACATGAAACAGCTGTTTTTTTAAAAAATAAAAAAAATAATCACTTTCCACCCAGGAATGAATATCTTGTAAAACTTGATTGGTCAAATGCCTGTGGTACACAACCACAAAATGGAATTGAGCACATCCAAAGCGAGTTAATTTCCACAGCAACTCATTCATGTGATTTTTCTTGTAGTATTTGCATTTGAGTCCAAGCAGAGCACATACACTTTTATTTGAGGCATATAAACTGATTATGGGGAACTGGTCAGCCTTTAGGTTGACCAACTGTCACCTACTACACTAGCCCATCAAAGGTTCTGGAACCTATGTTATCAAAACAAATAATCATTACATAAAAGTCAACTTCCCCTTAAAAACCAACAGTGTTCCAGTTCAGGTTAACAGTTATAGAAAGACTATGGGGAAGGTCTATATATCATCATCCCATGGTGACTCAGTCTGGTGACTCTCATATCTGAGACTTGGACACCAGGGTAGGAAACGCACAAGCCACACAAGTTTCCAATTTTGTATATTTTTATTAACTATATGACTAAGCAAGATCTTTAAATTAAAACAAAGTGGGTTACTATTAAATTATAAAACAAGGTACGGGTTGATTGTCATATCAAATAAACCAAGAACTCCTTAAATTCTATGTAGTAATTTGGGAAGGCTGCAGTCTGTTTAGACATCAGTCAAAAAAGTAGTAGAATATATACCAATCAATATATTTTAGTTCCAGCTAAATAGCTGATACAGGGAGAGTCAAATCACTCCAAGAGTGAAGCCACTGTTGAGATTGAAGCTCTGATGCCATTTAAAACATAATTTGGACAGGCTGCCTATCACCCAATCCCTTCTCCCCCAACACAGTACCATGAAATATTCCAATACAATTCAGGAGGATGCAGTTTGTTCCATTTAACATTCAAATGACAAATGTAGGTAAAAATAACATGATTTCTCAAGATTAAATATGCAACTCCTAATCTAGGAAATACATTCATCTTTTCTTTTAGATAGCAAGGTATTGGAGGAACTATTCCATAGGTGCAGTTTTCAAATAGATTCTGTGCGTTCTAACAACACATTCTTAATACCAGCCGTCTTCTGAAGTTAAAACAAATGCAAGAATGCTCAGGTCCAGGCATCTCACTAATAAAAACATTGGAAAACAAAACTCAAAAGGTTAACATTGAAGCAGGATGTTTGTCACAAGTCTTGAGGTTTCATTGGCTTCAGGAAGCTGGCATGTGGCTGAAAAGATCACTGTGAGGTCTTATCGATGCTGATATTTAACAGTGATGGACTTGCTGGTGTATATTGAACCTTAGACGTTGCATGTTACTGGATTCCTACCACTCAAGTCGGAGGGCAGAGGAAACACAGGCCTCTTTATCAGCCATGGTGATATTGCTCATGCAGAGGCCAACAGCCACAGCAGCAGTTATTGCAGGCAAGCAACCTGAAGTGAGCAGCAAGGCATCTTCCTTTACTTCAGGTTCTGAAGATGGTGGCCTAACTTGTTCTTCCCCTTCTGAGATCCTCTAGGGAGCTTTTCAGTGAATCAAAATGGAGTACTCTCCTTCAGAGATCACTGGCATCACTCAGTAGGGTCTTGATAGGTCACCTTCAGGCAAATAAAGAACCTCTTTATTCCAATAACTTTGAGCTTAGAAAATCCATTTATTCAAAAATATATCTGGTCAGTCAGCAGCTCCATAGGTATTTTTAGACAGTGGAGGTCAAGAGTCAGGCCATAGACCTCTCAACCATGGTAAAGTCCTGACTCAAACATAATTTGAAATAAAATGCAATGCTAGCAAGAAATTTGAACTAGAAAAAGCTCACAAGTCATATATTCACTCAGCCATGCATATAGAGGGGCATTTTGTATTTTACAGACAGATACTTTTAACTTTCCCTTTATATTTTGGTATTCTGCAGTTCAACTTTGATCAGCATTTTTTTAAAAAAACACACAACTGTGAGGGTTTATAGTAGGATCAGTCACCTTCTGTGCACCCACTTGTGGCCAGGGATTCCTCTACAGTGCCTTGCTAATAACTTTTCCACTCTTCGGGATTCTCCCATTAAATTCCCACCAAGAAGCCTCAAAAGTGTTCCTGACCAGGCTTTTCTCTTTGCTTTTCCCAATACAGCAAAGCAAAACCGAAAACAATGTAACAATTCCCCTGCTGATCTCAGGCACTGCCCTCAGGGGTCTCCCTTCCACAGCTCACTGCCAGGCCTCCTGTCTCTTGAAGTCTCCGCAACTTTCACAACCTTTTTTCACTGCAGCTTCCTGCTGCTCTTGGAGCAAACCAGCTGATCTAGGCCAAGTGTGGCTCCTTTCAGGGCTGATCAGCCCTCTGCCCTTAAGGACAAGCCTCCTTATTACAGGATTCAAATTTTATATGCAGGCCTGTCTGCTTCCTAACCTATATTCAGATTTGTTTACAAGGTCAGAAATGGAATTCTCTTTAACACAACACATTGTATAATCTTTGACCAGAGTTCACGTGCACTGTACTGTCAAGTACATGGTGTATGTGATAACATGGACAATTTTTCTTTCCATTTAAACTTTTTGTTAAATTAGACTGCAAGCATCTACAATAATCAGTGTCTTATCTCAGCATTTATAATCCATTTTCTTTTTTTATCATCACAGAATTATACTCTCCATGAGGTTTTCATACTAGTTTTTTTGGGAAGGTATCTGATCTTTTATAAATTTGTCAAATGTTTTATGTGCTTTTGTGGTCATATAGTACCTTGGATATATGGTACGACTCCCATTTATGTCAACGGGAGTTATGGGTGCAGATCAAGGACTGTACGTGACCTTTTGTAAATGTTGAATGTGTGGCACTCAAGCATATTTTTCTGCAGAGTACGAGACTACTCAAACATTTTGATCACAACATCAATATTATTATGAGAGAAATAATATTATTTAAATAATATTAAACAGTTATTAGAGAAAGCTTATGCTCTAATACTTTAATTAGTCTTTAAGGTGCCACAAGACTCTTTGTCACAACATCAATATTGTCCCCTTTTCTGTCTCGACATCTGCCTGTTGTAAATCTCCTGTATTAGTATTCTTTCGGCATGCAGCAGATCTTAGTATTGCAGCTTTTCTGATTTCTAGTCTCTTTCTGACTTGATAGGTCTGCATATATTTAAGTGTTTTCTCCTCCATTCCCTCTAAAGTTTTAACTGCTGGGGTTGGTTAACTGCATCCAACTTGTATGTCAGAAGTGAAATCATTTTTAAACACACAATGTGATATTTACAATAACAACACAGCTTCTGTTGTTTCAACAATTTTTATTTCACCCTTGGATTTTTTTTTTTTACTTTCACTAGTGGATGGCAATAAAGCAACCATAATATATTTTTAAAGGGTGGCTGCAGTTTTAACTCAAGTTCTGTTGAATTAAACTACTTCAATTAAAATTTACATTTAAAATATTCTTCACCTGAACATTTCAAAGGAAAGAAAGAGAGACTCAAACCTCCACCATTCAACCAAAATGGAGCGCCACCTCAAACATTGCTCAGCTTCGTCAGGACCAAATTACAACTGAATTTTCTTTCTTTTTGGGGTTTAAACAACACACTTATTGCTTTAATGTTGTTTGTTTACTTATTACAGATGAAGTGGCACAGTTGTGTATGGCAATTTACTGCTATGAATTAAACTAAAGTTTCTGCCTTGGGGATTTATCATCTATTATGCAGCTTCTATTACCTGAAGAGAGTATATACTGTTGCCTCTCTGCTGAGTGGTAGCAGCTTTTTCATGGCTGTGCACATTGGTTTCTCATTAGGGGAAATAACAGTAGAGCTGGATGAAAAATGGATTTCCCATTCCACAAGAGCTTTTGAAAGTTCAGATTTATTTTTCTATTCTGAACTGGGATTAAAAATCAACACCTTTAGATTGTTAGTTTGCAACAAAATAAATATTTTGTTTGGATCAGGTCAGTCAAAATGTTTTACTTCAGTAATTTTCTAATGTTTTGTTTTGATTTTAACTTATTTAAACTTTTTTTAAGTATAACTGTACTAAAATTTCAAAAGCATGTTTAAGAAAGTTCCTAATCAGCTCTAGAAATCAGTGGCACAGAGTCCTGGTATCTTCTTAATCACTTTTTAAATGTACATTATATACAACAGTTCTTGAAGAAGTACTCTAACAGGGACACTGGCAGTCCCCCTTTTCAGGACTCTTAGCCAAAATACCAGTGCCTGGTTCCCAGGGAGCAACTCTGCTGTTTGCCTACTCTCTGTAATTAGCATAAATTCTCACAACAGACTTCTCCTTTTTTCCAGTGCTACCCCAGAAGGAACAAGCATTGCAAAAGTGACAGCAATAGAAATATTTCTTCCTAGACCTTACACTGCTTGAATGTGAAGAATAATAATTGTAAGACTATGTATGACAGCACCATCTGGTGACTCCCACCATAGTACTTTGATATATAGGTCACATATTGCTGACGCTGTATTGACTACCATTTAAATCAGTACGCAGTGTGAATGTTGTAGGTAAATAATGTGAAATACTCATTTCCTTCTGATGCTTACAACAGGAAATAATGGTGATAACTGTTAGCACAGTGTTTTCCAACCTTTCAATACTGTGACTCCATATTACAACAGACAATAGTTTGGAACCTCCCTTCCAGCTAGTCATAAAGAAATAGATGGTGGTTCTTACCCCTTGAAGCCTGTTTGCAACCCCATTATGAGGTCAGGATCCCTCCCCAGGTTGAGGACCCATGCACTGGCAGATGTTGATGTTATAATGGCAACTATTCTGTATGGAAGTGGGCTGTGAGGTAGGAAAAGGAAGATATTCAGTTTTTATGGTGGATTATTTCTGTTTATGAACAGGAACATGAATGTTTCTTTAAACTGATTGCAATAATTTTTAATATGATTTTTAAAGAATACTCAGCAGGAAGTCAACTATTCTAGACAAGAAACCTGAAACAAGTTTCATAAAACTGGAATAAAATAACCAGTATGAACAAAGTTATAGCACAAATGCAAAAGTCAATGTTCATAAAGGGGAAGGAGCCCTTTGTATATCCAAATTTATTTAGAAACATAAATATATCAATATCTTTTCTAGGGTGAACACAATGTTTTAAGCTATTCAACTCATTCCAAGGCAACAAAAGAACAATGTTGCTACTGATTTTATGTACTTTTAGCAAACTAAACAATCAACAACCTTTAATTCTGGGCTAGCTCACTCTCTTATGTTGAGGCTACAAATCAATAAGACTACTCATGGTATTAAGTGGTACAATGGGTGACATGTGTCTTCCAATTTGGGCACTTAGTAATCATTAGAGATTGAGCCTGAATTAAAACCCCAGGTCTGAACTATCTTAACTTGAACATTCAAATCCTATGGTCCCATCTCTAGTATTACATTTCTAGGCACCCAAATACCCAGAATATGTAATTATCCACACATCCTCTCTGATTTAAATTTGGGAAACCTGGTCCCAAATACAGTTTCTTTTCCTAATTTAATTCATGGAATTCCACTATTACCTTTAATTAATAAAACAGTGCCATACCACTGAGTTCTCCTCTGTGGGGCAATGATTCTTCCTCTCCCAGAAAATAGGCTGCGGGGACCACTCCCAAACCTAATAGACCTCCAGGGATTTGTGGGAGACCAGAACAATCCCAGCAGAGGCCTCTTGCTTTGACAAACAGCTCCTTGACATGGGCTTCTATTATCAGGCCTGGAGCGGGGACAATATGTGCTGTCTCCTCCGTGGTTCTGGTTCTTCCTACTTAGCTCACCCAGTCTTCATTTAACCACCCTGTGAGGCCCCTCCCACGGTGTCTCGCTGAGGATGGGAAGATGCTGTGTAGGCACCTGTGCAGGTGTGGGAAGATCCTTACACAGAGAGGCCCCTTCCATTCAAGGATCTAGAAGGGATACGATCTCCTGAGGTGTTTGGGAGATAACAGGTCCTATCTTGCCCAAGTTACTCTCATAAAACCTTCTGCAGTAAACTAATATGGTTTGGGGTTCAGATTCAAATAACTGTAAAGTTTGAACGTATCAAACACCAAAATGTGAGTTTAAATTCTGATTTTTTTAGTAATAATAAATGTGCATCTACTGACTGAAAAATATCAAGGAAGCAACTACTTGCTGCTGCTGCTGTTATACTTAACACAGTGCTTGAGCATAATCCATAGCTTCTCAAAGTATGTGAAAGTTACAGATATAAAAGCTGGTTAATGGCATTTTAAAGTACCATAATCATATTCACTATTCATTCTTAAACTAGCTTCTCTTCAGATCTAACTTTTGATAGAGCTACCTTCTGCAAATCAGCAAGAAAATTTGAAAGATAAAATACTCTTGCACTTAAGGTTTTTTTTTTAGTGTTGTCTATTTCTAAAAGATCCCTACTAAGAGAAGTGTCTTCAGTTTTTAGTTTTCAAGCTTGAAGTGTTGTAGTAGTCATTAGAATTGCTTCTTCACAAAAGCAAAATTCCATTTCTGCCCTGGTTACTGAAGATGTCAGTTCCCAAGGAAATAGCAGCCCTAAAAAGAGACATTTCATAGTGGTAACTGAAAATTCCTGTATGTTATCATTTAACTTTAAATAGATAAAGGATGGGTTTAGGCAGATATGAACCTATGCCCTTTGCCTGTCTTCACTGTGATTGAAATCACTACTGGTAGTGATCACTACTGGTGAATCACTACTTTAAATAGATAAAGGATGGGTTTAGGCAGATATGAACCTATGCCCTTTGCCTGTCTTCACTGTGATTGAAATCACTACTGGTAGTGATCACTACTGGTGAATCACTACTGGTAGTGATACAAAACAATAATAAATATTTGGAATATATTTCTTCTTAAAAGCCTCCAATATGAGGCTTGTTCTAGCTGTTTTCAAACTATATTCATTTGTGTATCTTAAAAATAGGAAAATGTAGGCTGTTAACAATTTGACGGTATTATATATGTATTTGGCATCAATATTAGAGAGCTTCTGTCATTTGACAATTATTTCCTTAGTATACCATATGGTAAAGAAAATGTTTTCATGCACCCACACATGACTAACATTTTATTGATAACAGCACGCTGTGCAAACCTACCCCATAATTGTTGCAGATAGTAAGCTTGAAAATCAAGAACCTAAATTTACCTGGGCTCTTCTAACTGACAAGAAGCAGAGACGAGATTTCAATAGAATATCTTGGGTGAGACGCTGCATAGCATCTCTGCACGTCTCCTGGTTTAAGATAACTGAATTAAGAGGCTACTCTGCAGCACTGCTGCTCCAATTGCCTTTGCAGAGGCTGAAAAAGAGGCAGCAACATCTCTCTGCTGCCTGTGTTGCCACTACAGGATTTAACTGGTAGATATAAGTGTTTCACACAGTTTTAATAGAAAAACATATTTTCATTAAAATAATGTGACTGGTAACTTTCAGTATGCTTTATGGCTTTCTTTCCATTATCAGTTTTGTGATTTTTTTTGTATGTTTGTTATCAGAGATAGTCCCTCTAAGTTATATCAAGGTTTTTCGAATTTCTGCAACGAGGACTGCAGCTTAATAGACTGTCATGGAGCACTTTCCTTGCTTATTCATGATCACATAGTAGACCTGTGTGGAGAACAGAAACTATTTTGCACAGGATTTTGAGAATTCAAAATGTGTTTTACCATTATGAATGGGATCCTAACAAATTCATGGTGCATTTTGTTCAATGTTGTGGTCATAGGATTTTAAAAATAATAAATTCCATGATTTCAGATATTTAAATGTGAAATGTCATGGTGTTGTAACTGCAGGGGTCTGTGGTAGTTGCAGGGGGTTGCAAGATTTTTGCAGAGCGGTGATGGTATTGCCACCCATACTTCTGTGCTGCTGTTGGCGGAGTGTGGCAGATGCTGGCCAGGAGCCCAGCTCAGAAGGCAGTGCCACTGCTGGCAGCATCAGAGAAGTAAGGATAAGATGGAATGGTATTGCTACTCTTACTTCTGTGCTGCTGTCTTGAGAGACGGGCTGTTGGCCAGCAGCCAGCACTTTTCAGCCCCCCAGATCTGAAGGCAATGCAGAAGTAAGGGTGACAATAATAAACCTCCCCTACAATAAGCTAGAAACCCCCTGCAACTCCCTTTTTGGGTTGGGACGCCCAGTTTGATAAATGCAGGTTTCCTCTGTAAAATCTGTATCGTATATGGTAAAAGTACACACAAGACCAGATTTCATGGTCCGTGACATGGTTTTCACAGCGGTGAATTTGGTTGGACCCTAATTATGAACAAAATCTGAACATTTTTGAAATTCTCTGCAAAATAATTTGTGTACATCACATTTTTAATTAAAGTAGACAATATGATTAACACAGGCTTATGTTCTGACAATCAGCATAAGAGCTCTCCTCCAATAGCGCCTTTCACTGTCACTGCCACAAACCGTAGAGCTGGGAACAGTTCTCAAGATACTCCTGCTGCTGCAGTTTGACAAAAACATTTTGTTTGGATTGCAATTTTATTTTATTACAATACATAATTCAAAATTTAAAAATGGAAATGAACAGTTTTTTTTTAAAAAAAATATCAAAACAGTCTCTTTTCAGAAAAAGTCAAAGTGATTGGCCCTTTTTTCTCCAAAATGGCATTTCATAAAATTAATGTGATTTCACAACACATTGAAATTTTGACAGAACTACATTCTATAATGGAAAATGGTTCTGAAGAAGTTTTCCCAACCAGCTCTATCATCCAGCATCTCTGTGGCAAATGGAGCAATTTGATTGCGGGGGTGGGGGAGGTGGAAATAACACTGGGAAAGTATTTGGGGTCAGATTTTCAAATATCTTCCAATTTTGGGAGCCCACCTCAAAACAACCTGTTTGAAGCACTACGTGAGCACTTTTGAGAATATGGACCTTCATACACAGAATCCAGCTGAACAACCTAATAGCAATCTGCACAGTGTTGTCCATAATCCTTATGCAAGATGTCAACTGTAGCACTGATGCACTGCAGAGAGATAAAACTGCTAACCTCAGTTTAGGTTCTCACTATGCTGAGCTGGATAATGTATACCAGAATCCTGCGCTCAGTGGTAGAGAGTCTTTGCAGATATTGATAAAGTTACCACAAGAGAGAGTATTCCCTCTACAGAATGAGATGAACTACTACTTAAACAGTTCTGCAGAGGGCATTGGGATCAGGATCTGATTCTTATCCTCCAACTGGGACAAAAGCAAATGAATATGACCATTCTCCAGTTTGCTATATTGCTCAGAATGGAGGAAGAGAAGCATGCAGCTGAATTAGACTCGATAAAGAGACATCTGGACAGTTTTGAGAATATAGCTAAGGCAAACACGTGTGAGCAATTCCTTCCTTGGACTGTGATATGGACACCGCAAGTTGTGCTGTGACAAGGAGTCATTGTAAAGAAATTGAGAAATTAGTTGAAGAAATTATCTGAATTACAGCAACGACTGACTTCCTTCTATAAAAAAGTTTAAAAACAAGACTATAGGCTGTAAATCCAAACAGTTGGTTGAATCTGCAAATGACACCTGAAGTGCTGGGAGCTTGAAGTCTAATATCCGTTTCCCAAGCATGCCCAGGCCATGATTAAAGTGCCCAGAAACTGGGCATATAGCAGCTCCCATTGAGGGACACTCGGGGCTGATACCACTGATAATCATTGTCCCACGTGCACAGGAAGAAAAAGAAAATTAATAATAAAAAAATCAACACACAGAAGAATCCCCAAATAATTTAAGGAGACCCAAAGAGTCTGTTGCAAAACAACCACACACTCCACATGTATATTTGAAAAAGACTTATTAGAAGGGATTGCTAGACCCAATTTCATTGCTTTAGTTCTACCATGTCACTGTGTACTGTACATGGGATCTCAAGTGGCCACTATTTCAGAGTCATCTTACTTGAATCACTTGTTATCCTTTTCTGTATGGTACATTAATCTACCAGAGATCAAAAGTGCCAGTTTTCTAGTCACCGTATGTCCTAGTTATCACTTCATTCCCACATTCTTTTACTAGGGCCTCCAGATGAGTTAAACACACAACACAAAAGATGAGTGAAGAGTTTGTCAGTCTGAACACTTTGTCCAGACTATTAAACGAATATTTACAAATAACAAATACATTCCAAGATAATAATCCCTGAATGGATACCAATTTGCTAACCGAAAAAAAGAAGTTAAATTCAACACAAATATTCTATCATATGGCTTGACCATTCCTATTCATAAATTATACAGTTTTTAAGAGGAACCTACTTACAGATCTCTGTAGTGAGAATTTTCCCCCATGCCATTAAAGACATTCCAGCTAATGTGAAAGGTTTCTGTTTTTCTCCCATGGATGGGCACAGTGCATGTGCACACATTTGGTGGCAGGTGCTTCAGTGTCTCAGAAAACAGAGCCAGATGAAAGAATTTAGTCTCCAGAACAAAACTCTGACTCCTGACCTGCTTTTTCACTGATTTGCAAATGGCCTGAAACCAGAGGATTTAAATCTGAAAATGAAAATACAATAAAAACATTGATATGGAAATCCATACTATCATTAACTGAGATATTACATGATCTTGTGTTTAAATTAAAGGATGTTATAGTGGAAATGTCTCTTTATTCAAGGAGCAAAAAATATTTTGAATACATGAGGTCAAGTAAAAACAGTATTATGTGACTTAATAAATGTTAAATGGCTCTTCCTAAAATTAGATCTACCTTTGCTCTTATCATGTCCATCATCACAATATGTGTGTGTTATATTGACAGTTTTACATAGCAAGCTTAAAAATATTTAAATGGATTCTTACATAACACAACTGCCTCCCTCCCAATTAAAATAGTTGATTCCCAGCTGCTCAGTAGTCTTCCTCTTGATGCCAACAGGAGGCTAAGAAATGCCTTTAGTTACCACTATGAATGGCAACTTGTCTAACAATTAGTGCTGGATGACTTAGTTTCATGCCATTAGGAGATTACATGCTTATGGTAGCTCAGTTATTGCTCCTCTTAATGAAGCTTGCATTCCATTTGGTGGTGATATTTTGTTCATTTACATTTCCGAATATTTTTGGATTCAGTAGATATTACTTGGTCAGCTCTAATAACAATATTGCACAAACCCATGACAACAGCTAAATTCCACTCTTACACCGGAGCCTGATCAAAGTAACTAACAGAAAGGAGACCTCTGGTTCAATATCATGTGACAGGACGTGCAATCAATGGGAAATAAGAGGACTTAGGGAGGAGCAAATCATGACTCAAGAATAAGCAAGACCTGTTTTCTCCATCTGTGTGTTACTGTGGTCCCAAGACTAGCTCTTTGAGATAAGGATGTGTCAGGGCACCCCTTTTCTTCTTTAATAGAATGAATGAGTATTCCGTTTGGGGAAGGGATGAAGAAGGAGATGGAGGACCATCTTATATGAAAGGTAAATTCAGGGAAAAGTGGAAAGTAGGCTTTCTGCAGCAGAGAGGGAAGGAATGAACTACTTCTGAAACTGGTTCAGCTATGCTGCTATGACAAATGGCAAAGCATGCTGGGAAAAGAGGAGCGTGAGGCCCTTGAGCTACAGACTCTTCTCCCTCTGAACTGCAGTTAAATGAAAGACACATGAAGAAGGCAGTTGTTTGAATATGATCTGGGGGCGAGGGAGAACTTGGTGTGGGTAGAGACAGAAAGGATCACCTTCCAAGATAGCTCTTTGATGCCAAGCAACTGCTAAATTGCAGATACTCACGGAATATGATATCTGAGTAGTGATGTGTTCGCTTGTCATTTTTGTGTCTTGTTTTTTGTGGTAAACACTTTGGCTTTAATAAACCCTTCTGTACTGAGTACCTTTTGTTCTACACTTCTGAGGCAGACGGGGCATATTGATGCTCTACTGGGGCCATGTCACAAGTGATTATCAGAGTGGGATGTCTCTCTGAGGGACTTGGAGACGACAACATAAATGACTGAGGGTACAAGAGATTAGGAAGGTGCTGGATTCTGTCCAGAAGAACTCCTATTTCTAGAGTAGGAAAGGAAGACTCTAAACATTGGACTAGGGTGGATGCTCAAATTCACACTACTCCTGGGTCTGGAATGGGGAAAGGCTAGAAAAAAATTTTTCCCTGGCAGAATAGTTGCCCACTCCTATTCTCAATATCCTCTTCCAACATCTCTTGAATTGGTAGCAGTGAGGATTGAGGTTTGGGGACTGCAGAAAGGGAGCTGGAAATATTCCTGGGTTTGGCTAGATTTGCTAGAGTCCTGAGGAAAAGATCTAAACTAGACACACTCCTCCCCTCCAGGCCCAGGGATACAGCAGCATCAGGCTCCAGAAAAAGCCTCCAGATAGGAGAACAATTTGAAAGGCAAAGGGAGCCCCCTGAGAGGATGGTAGGAAGAAAGTTAAAGAAAGGTACTTCAGTAGGTGGAAAGGAAGAATAGTGAACAAATCTTCACCAGGTTTGAGTGCAGGGCAATGTCATGTGAACAGCTGCAGGGTTGTTTACCTAATATCTCAGATGGCAGAGAAGGCTTCAGAAGTCCATGAACATGTATTTGATAAATACTTAGGCAGAAGAGAAAATAGCTATCCTGTAAAAATGAAGAAACACAGTGCTAATAGTTCTGGGCAGTCTGAGCATACTAAAAGGCAAAGCACTCACTGAGACCCTGGTGTATGTTACTAGCTTAGCAAGGATGTGCGCTAAACTGTGGAACAAAGATGAAATTCTTAATATGGTGATTAGAAAACCGTTTCTGATGGTACTGGGGAGATATGTGGTACCTGAATGTGAGAATGACTATGAAAAAAAAGCACCGAAGTTGCATGTCTGCTGGATACACATTTACAATACCAAGCTTTGTTGTCACCAGAGACTGTTTAGAATCCATCTGAAACTTGAAGCACCAAGAGCAGTGAGAATATGAGACTGAAATTGTCCAACAGAAAACATGGTGATGTGTATATAGTTGAATGCAGGGTGGGAGAGAAGGGAAACTCCATTTGACTTTTTTAGTGTGATCAAATGAGGATGGGGCTTGTTGTACTCAGAAATCAAACATTTTGGAAACTTCTCTTTTGTGTTTTCAGGAGGAGCCTGAAACCAACCATTTGAGAATTTCACCCAGAAATGCTTTGTGATACTGACAGTCCAGCTAGTAAAAGAACTCTTGGATACAGAATGTTCCCCTGTTCTCTTGTGTATAGTTGGTAGATCTCCATAAAGGATCTAAACCATCTAAGATGATTTTTAAAAGTTGTGTATATGGGGACTAGAGAATTTTCCCTACTATAAGGTGCTACTTAATATACAAAGGTGAGCATTATATATTATGCAACATGTATATCCTGGTGCCAAGGCTCCTTTATGACTTTGTATGAGGTTTGTGTGACAAGAAGGGAGGAAGGATGCACTTCATTGAATTAGACCAGGATCTTTTGTGGTCACTGAAAAAGACCTACAAAAGTGGGATGCAGCAGAAGAGGGTGAAGCATAAAGGAAAAGGAAATTAAGACCGCCAAAGGAAGGGGAGTTGGAAGTTGCAGGTTTATGGACTATTTGGCTCTGGCAAACCAGGTCCCAACTCATGCCAAGGCCTCCTTGTCTCAATTGAATGCTGAGAAATACATGGTTGGAATTAGTCTGGCTCACTTGTTAGTATTGTTCAAATAGGCATTAGTTATAAAAAAAAAAAAAAGTGCTTAGTGTTTAGACTCTTGAAAAATTTGAAAATTGCTCCAGGTATTAATGTTACGTATAACATCTGTGCCCTGTATTGTAGCTTACAATGCGAATGCTCAAATATCTGACCTTAACTGTATAAATCACCAGACAGGAAAGAGACATAAATTAATGTGAAATGCTGGTTTCTAGAAGGTATTGGATCCTAACAGCGAAGGCCCATCAATATTAGACAAACTATTGTGGATCGTCAGAGGACAAAATACTTTGTTGATTGCTCTTCTCTTCCCCTCTCCACACACCCGCATGAAGAGTAGAGGCACAAGTGAATTCCTCCCATCTGCTAAGTTTGCAACTGGAAACAGAATGAAGGGAAAGGGAATAAAAATGCCTAAAAAGCATTATGCTGCTTGGAAACTTATGGGGAAGGTTTTCAAGGCATAAGCAGGGGACCTCCAGTGTTTAGCCGAGGTTAGCCCTAAGGGGGACTGTAGGCTCCCTCGCACTCCCAATTGGAGGGAGACCACTCGGGTGCCCTACAGCGAAGGAAGAGTGGGTTCCCTCCAGCTCGGGCTCCGTTTTTCCTTCTTGCCCAGCTGGAGGGCCTCTTCCCCGGGCTGCTGCTACTGCTGTTGCCCTTGCTCCCTGGAGCTCCTTTTCCTTCCCCTACTCCCAATCCTGGTCCTGCTGCTTCTGCCTGGAGCTCCCCCTCCCCACCCCCAACCATCCTCACTGTTCCCCTGCTGCTGCCACCGATTGTTGGAGCTCCTCCTGGACTACCCTGCTCTGCTGCTGGCCAGGTCAAGTTCCTCCCCAGAAGGACTGCTGCTGAGTGAGGGGTGGAGGGGGCCTTGCTGGCTCCCCCCCACCCCCACTGTCTCTGCGGGGGAGAGGCCTAGACCCAGCTGCCATCACCACCATCGCCATCAAGGGGCCCTCTCACCTGGTCAGCTACCTGCTGCGAGGAGGAAGAAGAGGAGGCTGTCCACCAAAGGACTCTGTGGAGGAGGTTTGTAAGCTGGACTGAGTGACTTTGCCATCTGTGCTCTTGGGGTGGTGGCACTTTTGTTGCTGCTACTGTGGGGAAAAGGCACGGAGCCCTCCCCGTTGCCTTTCTACCCCCCCCCGCCCACCCCCCACCGCTACCGCTTCCCCTTCCCCCGACCCACCCACCATCTGGACCTGCTCTTCGTCCCTCAACCTGGGTGTCGGCTTTCCCCCTTTCATCGCCTGGGACTGTGCTCAGCAGTAAGCAGCAGAGACTGAGCTGTGCAGGTGCTTGTGGGCGCATGCACCCCACCTTGGACATTTCCCACTCCCCCCCAGCTGCGTTTGGCTGGTGGGGGTCCCTCCCTCCCTACAGCCCCTTCCCCATGCCACCCCCCCAACCATTCTTAGTTTTTGTCCCCCTCCCTGCAGCCTGCACCGCCAAACACCTGACTTTCTAGAAGATTCTCTTTCTGTTAGTTTGCCCCTCCCACCCCAGCTCTTCAGTGTCTGTTCTTTGTCCCGCCCCAAACTTTGAGTTGCAATTAGTTGCGTGCCCAGCCCTTCCACCTGTAGCCTCCATTTTGTGTTTTACCCCAGTCCCTTTACTCCCCTGTCCTTCCTTGTTTCTCCCAGGTTCTATCCCCTCAGCCGTGCACCCCAGTCCCCCCCGGAAGCGCCGGGGCCCCTCCCCCTTTTTGGTTGCCCCCTCCATTCACTCTTCACCCCCCAATGACAGTGTAGTCCCCCACCCCCCAGTGCAGCTGGAGGAGCCAGAACTCCTGCCCCATCGCCTGTGCTCCCTTTTCGCCCCCACTAGCATCCTCCTCCCCTGCTTCCAGCCTAGCGGGGAGGAGTGGTTGTTTCCCCCTTCCCCCTCCCTTGCCTTTGGGGCACCCTCCTCCCCTGCCTGCAGCCCAGTGGGGAGGAACGGTTAGCCCCTTCCCGTCCACTGCCCAGCCCCCTTTGCTAGACCCTCCTTTCCTGCCTACAGCCCAGCGGGGCAGAGTGATTAGTCCTATTCCCTTCCTTCTCCTTGTTTATTCCCCCTGAACCCTCCTCCCCTGTTTGCAGTCTAGGGGGAGGAATGGTTACCCCCACATTTTCCCCACTCCAAGACCTCAGGACACCCTCTACTCCTGCCCACAGCTCAGCAGGGCAAAGAGCATAGCCCTTCCCCTCAATTCCCTCGCCCCTCCTGTTAACGCCCTCCTCCCCTGCATTCAGTTTAGCAGGGAGGAGTGGTCATCCACTGTCCCTGTCCCTATTGGGCCTCCTCTTGTTTCCCTATCACCATGGAGAAGGACCCTGCCCCTGGTCCAGCCCCTGCCCCTGCCCCTACCCCGTCCCTTCTCCAGTCCCTGCTGACCCAGTGCCTCCCCTCTTTGTCACTGCTTCTGCCCGCCCCAGCGACCAACCTCTCGACTGGCCCCAGTCCAGTCTCCGCTTCTGCCGTGGCCGCCCCTTCCACTGGCAAGAAGGGCTAGGGGAGAAAAAAGGGTAAAGGCCCCGCCCGGAAGACAAAACCTTCCGCGGGCAAGGCCGCCCCTCCCGCCGTAGCTTTGACGTGTGCCACGGCCCCTCCTTCCCTAGCTGTCCCCTCCACCAGCTCTGTGGGCCCTCAAGCCTGCAGAGCGTGCGCACAGGTGGCCGCCCACGCGCTGCCACGCAGCCTGCCCCAACCACCGCCTCCGCTACCATCTCTGGGGGCCGGGGCCCCTTCCACTCTTTAACCAGGAGGCATGGCATCCGCTGCCACCTGGTGCCAGCCTCGCACCACACCGAAACGTACTTGCGGGCGCTGGCGCGGGTGGTGGGGCCTGCAGCCATCGTGGCAGCCTCCAAGATGTATGGGAAGAGGTTTTTCTTCCTGGCATCAGAGGCCGTCGCCCAGGAGGTGGTGGAGAAGGGCATGACGGTGGGGGGCCTCTTTGTTCCCCTCGAACCTCTGGAAGGCCTGGGCGTACGGGTGGTTCTGACCTCCGTCCCGCCCTATATCCCTGACGCTGCCCTCTCCTCCCTGGGGAAACCTATTTCCATCATCAACCCTCTTTCGTAGGGCTTCAAGGACCCCACCCTTTGCCGCATCTTGTCCTTCCGTCGGCAGGTACAGCTGCAAGTGTTGCCGGTAGGACGTGGTGGAGTGCCCCTGGAGGGTTCCTTTCTGGTGCCCTACTAGGGAGCTTATCATCGGGTCCACTACTCCACGGGGGAGGCCCGGTGCTTCCTCTGTCAGACAACGGGGCACGTCCGGAGGGACTGGCCTGGCCTGAAGGGGAGCCCGGGACCCCCAAGACCCGTGAGGGCGCTGGCCCCGTCATCGCCGGCGACCCTGGTGGCTCGGTCGCCACTGCTGCCCCTCCTCCTGCGGAGGTGAGGGTGGTGGGGTCCTTGCAGGTGGAGAGAGAGGGCCCGCCCCAGGGAGCGTTCTCCCCTACCCCTGTTGTTCCACCCTGGCACCCTCACCCCCAGCTCTGCTCCTGTCAACCAGCCCTCCACCTCCGCCTTGGAGGACTGGGTGCTCATCCGGGGCAAACACAGCACCCGAAAATTGCGGACCCGTTCCCTCCCCTCCGATGAGGAGGGAGAGGAGGCCCCCCGAAAGTTGCTGCAGGGGGCTGTTATCGTAACATCCTCCGCTGCAACCCCTGACGAAGCCCAGCGGGAGGTGCCAGCCATAATAGCCACGGCAGCGGACGGAGGCAACCCGGCCCCCTAATAAACCCTCTTGTGAGGGGGCCGCTGTGGGAGCCCCTCTGGCCCCTGCACCATCAGCGGCCCCTTCACCATCAGCACCCCCCGCCCTTGCCTCCACCGACGCCGGGGCAATTGTTGCCCTGGTGTCTAGGGGGAGGCTGCTGGGGCCGTAGAGCCCTCGCTCCCCTCCATCTATGATGAGATCAAGGCTCTGGGTCTGACCCCGTTTACCCAGGGGAAGGACGACCCTCCGCCAGCAGGCCCTGCTCAGGGAGATGTTTTGCTCCTGCCACCTCCTCCTCCTCCCTGTCCCTCACCCCCGGTGAAGCCCCCACTCTGGTCCTCGGGCTGCCCCGACCCTTCCCATCTGCCTGGCTGCAGACGGCACTACAGCAAAGGCTGCTGAGTGCCTCGGGGCAATGGCCAAGGCCAGCAGTCGGGCTCTGGGTCTGTGGGCGTGCCCTCCGCCAATGAGGCCAAGTGGTCAGCTTACCTCTCGGAGTGGGGCTCTGCTGCAGTTTCCACCATGCCCGATGCCGTGGCTGTGAGTGACATACCTGTCATGTCGCCTGCGCCCAGCATCGAGGAAGGCCCCCCTCCTGCTCCTGTTCCCACTCCTCAAACTCCGTTTCAGGGTCAAGAGGACCAGCAGCTTGGCTGCCAGGGACCCTGACAACCACTACTGTTCCCACCCCTTCCCTTGTCCCAGCCCCAGCATTGACCCCTGTCCCCTACCCTGAACCAGCCCCTGACCCTGATCCCAGTCCCCTCCCTATCCCCTCAAAAGTCCCAGCCCCAGTTCCTTTCCTGGTCCCTGCTCCCATCCCCTATCCCTGCTCCCGTCCCCTCCCCAGCTCCCCTGAAATCGTCTGCCCCTCTTCCCTCCGTTCCCACTGTTATTGGCGCCCCCAAGGTTTCTCGTTCTTGCTCTGTATGGACAACCCTCAGGGGGCGGTTCTCGTGTCTCCCGCCCCCGTGGTACTAGGGGCTGTGTTACTCCCTCTGCTGCCACCTTCATGCTAGGGATGAAGACGGGCTGCCCGGCAGTGTTGCGCTGGGGCTCCACATCCATCTCACCTGTCTCTGTGGGCCGCGAAGTCAATTCCCTCCTGAGAATCCCATATAGGCTCAACACAGGGACACAGAGCTTGCCTTCTACACAAGCTTCTATTACCTTTTGAAACTTAAATGTTCCAAAATCTGTCCTGAATGCAAGAATGTAACCTATGGTATGAAAAGGCAACGTGCACCTCTTATGCTGTTAACAGTAACTGAGATACCATTCCTCTCAAATAATCAAAAATATATTGGATCACTTTTCTGAAGAGATTATAACTGATCAGAGATCCAATTTTTTATCTTCAGTTATGCAACAACTATATTGGAAAATACATGTCAGCAGGACAAAACCCACCTGTCATCCACAACCTGATGATCTCAAAGGAAGAGTTGAGCAGGTATTAAGGTGGATTTTATAAAAGTTTATTAATACCACAGGGCCAAACTGATATGAGTGGCTGCTATGCTCATTTGCCTATAGGAGTAAATGGCTTTATTTTGTTTTTCCACTGTTTGAGCTCCTTTCTCACTAAAAGTGAAGACCCACTGTGTATCCTGGTAAAAAGCTGGGAAACTGAAACCAAAACATTGAAGGGCATGATTAATTATGCAATCTAGACCAGGCCAGTTGGCAGAAATGAGAAATTTACTGCTTAAGACATCGCAAAGACTTTCAGGGAAAGCAGAAGGCCCAATAGGTAATTCTTAAGGCAGAAGTGTTAGAATTTATATTAAAGCAAAATTTTGCTTGCAAGTTTTTGGCAAAATGACAAAGCTCCTATGAAATCTTAAGGGAAGTTGGATCAGTGATTATATGCGGCTGTGAGTTTCTATCTGAAATTGCTCATGCATACGTTTAGAGTTGCTATAGAAAGATCTGGGAGACAGGATATGGAAATGGATTTTAGTTTACAGATGGACAAGTAGGAGTCTTGTTTCCTGAATGTGCATCCTAACAGAATTTCAGGAAAAAAGTCTTGAAGGTTTGTATTGACACTGGTGGTGAGACCAGGGAGACCAAGAGTTGCTCGGTTTCACAATGTAATGGATACTTTTGATGTATCATAGTACCACCTTCAAAGATTCCATTAGGATGCATCGGTGCCACAACTATTTATTAAGGAGAATGACAGCGGGAAGTGTGGTTATGCTAGTTGTGGATTAGCCTAGTAGGTTGAAGGCTAAAATTATACAATTCTGCTTTGACTTCTGAAAACATAATGTGATATCAAAGTTTGACTTGAATCAAATACTTCCCACTGATAATCAAGCATATACTTTTGGCTAAATATATATGCACCTTGACTTAAAGAAGAGTTACTGGCCCATAAGTTTCTCCCAGGAAACCATGAAATAATCTGCATTTCAAATTCCTAGACCTGTGTACCAGTTTACTTGCCCAGCCTTTTGGAATAAAGAGTTGCTCGGTTTCACAATGTAATGGATACTTTTCGGAGAGGTTGAGAGGTCTATGATGCAGTCTGGTTGGGCATCAGAATTGTTTGATGCCAGTGGTACATGGCTGCTCCTTCTCTAAAAATAGGAACCCACATTGGAGGATTTTTCCCATCCTCAGAGGATGGGAAATTCCCCTAAGGCGATGTGCCCCATTGTTAAGGGGACTTTGTTTTCTTCTCTGCTTGTCCCTCTGGGACATGGGAGTCGCTGGTCCCTCGGGGGTGCGATGGTTCTGGGTGTTGATTTCTTTTTCTCCCTAGCTCAGAGGAGAGATGCGGGTTTGCATTCTCTCTAGCCTAGGGCAAGGCAAGCCGCTTATCCACTGTAGGGAGACAGCGGCAGGAACCTCCTCACTCTTCTCTTCTGCCTAGGGAGATGATGAAGGCTAAGGTGCGGGTTCCCAGCCCCCCTCCCTCCACTTCACCCCTTTCCCCGCTGCTGGGGTTTCTCCTGCCTCAGGAGGCTCTGGGGCTCTTCACACACAGCCCAGGGGGCTGGAGCAGCGTTCCCCCCGCTCACGTAAAGCCTTGGCGGGAGAAGCCCGGCTCGGCGCCGGGGAGGCAGGAGCGCAGAGCCCCGCTCCCAGCCACGCTGGGTCGGAACCATCCTGGACAAGCAGTAGCCGGGCGTCCACGTGCGCGAGTCCGTTGTATTTCAAAAAAGCAGCCGACTAGCAAACTCGGCGCGCTCCCCTCGCACCCCCCCCCCCCAAACGGGGGTCGCGCTGCAATCAGCGCATTTAATTGCCTGCCATTTATTTCCGTATTGCCATGTCGGTGGCTGGAGCACACCCCCTCCCACTGCTGCTTTGCTTTTAGCGCTTCACCCCCCCGCCCCTTCCTCTGCTCCACCACCAGTCATCAGGGCAAGTTGCTAAGGAAACGGCTGCATGGCAACCGGCTCGGAGCCTGGGGGCCGTCTGCTGCTGCTGCTTCCCTCGCTCTCAGTCTCCGGCGCGCTCCCCTCCTCGCTAGATGGTGCGCGAGCCGCCCGAGCATAGACGCGTTCCGGACTCGGCCAAAAGAAAGCGGGCGAGGCAGAACTCCGCCAGTGCCTGGGCTGCCTGGCTGGAGGGCGGACCCGTCACACGGGCCGGGGGCTTGAGAGAAGCTGGACGCTGAGAGAGAGCAGCCCGGAGCAGGGATGGACATGATGCTGTTGGTGCAGGGTGCTTGTTGCTCGAACCAGTGGCTGGCGGCCGTGCTCCTCAGCCTGTGCTGCTTGTTGCCCTCCTGCCTCCCAGCCGGACAGAGTATGGACTTCCCCGGGGCAGCTGTGGACAACCTGGTGGTCCGAAAAGGGGACACGGCTGTGCTTAGGTAGGAAACCGAGCCTCTTCTTGACTTCTCTGGGCAAGGGAGTGAGCGCGCGGGGCAAAGCCATTTATTTCTAAGCGAGCGCAGGCATTTCTAGCGGGCGTGTTGGGTTGGCTACCTTGGAAGAGCGGGTTTTATTTCCAGTCCCTGAGCATCAGAAAGATGGACATTTTGTAACACACTCCGGCTTCTTATATATGTGTAGCTCCAAGTCCAAGCAACCCTGGTAAGAGGAAGAGGTCGGGGGTTAGCGTCCTCCTTGGAAACTAGTGCTCAGTCATTCGTGCCAACTCTTCCTGTTCAGGAGGGCCAGTCCCTCCGCTTCTAGGAAAGTGTATTTCCCGTTTGGCCCTTTCCAGAGCCATCCCAATATTTCAGTGGAATTAAAAGGCGTGTCCCCATTATTCTTCCCCAGTACCCCTATTTCGAGATATTGTAGGTGGTCTCCCTTTGCTACGCGGTGTACTTTCCTACTCTAAGTTTGGGAAGTTTTTTTTAAAAAAATTTCCTCTGGAATAAGTTTGCTACTTCTTCGTAAGGCTCGTTTCTCTCACTCCTTGCTAAGCCTTTGAAAGATGTAATGGCTCATCGGCGATCACTTAGTCCAGTTACCTCCCTAAACCGAAGCAATTGCAGGAGATTCTCACAGAAGCTCATTCTCTTTTCTAACTGTAAATTGATGCTCAGCAGCATACAGATCTCAGTGGTTCTTCATAACTGCCCTCCTCAGATGTTTAAACGCACACGATTCAGACAACTGCTGTATTCTCATTCACTGTGCAAGTCTGTATGTATGAGTTGTATGGTCTCAAAATACATTTTCAGATGTGTATCTTTAAATATTAACATTGGGTGTCTTTGTTTAATAACCAATGACCAGTGCCTCTGTAGTTTAATGCTATGGGTGTGGTATGTAATTCTATTAGGAAACTCTTAAATCCTGATCTGTGGTGGAAATCATGTCCTACTTTAAATATTTAGATTTTAACCAAACCTAGTTTAAGAACACAGATTAGCCCTTGGGTTATAAATTCAGAATCCCTGCTCAGTTAACTTTATGTTTTGAGACATAAAATTACAGAAGAATTTCTAAGACTTTTCACTAAATATTAGATGGATGCAAATAATACATACATGCCTTTAGAATAGTAAGTTTGTCTCTGGAAGTTTGGAAATCCCTAGTGCTGGATAAAAATTCTACATGATGGTTTTTAATGTCTGTTATGGAATCTGCTATTCAAACATTCCTTATCAATATATTGCTCAGTTGTAAAAGGGGAATAAAGATTGCACAGTAGTATAAGTGCATATACTATGAGTTTAGCTTTTTTGTTTCCTAATGGTTAACATGAAAAGGACCATGCTGAAATGACAACTGCGAGGTTCTAGTTTTATGCCATTAAGAGACTGCATGCTTATGGTAACTCAGTTATTGCATCCCTTAAAGAAGCTTGCATTCCATATGATAACAATATTTTTTCCAGTCTAGTTGACTGTTGCAAAAATTGTTTACCAGTAGTAGTGCACCGTACCTAATGTAGCTGAATCCTTCTATTTGACTCAAGTTCATTAATCTTCAGTTTAAAACTGCAAAAATTCAAATGTAACTTTTTGATACCTTTTACTTTGTCACAATACTTTGCAGGTAATTAAAAACATTTTCTTAGGACTTTAGGTTTGATAAGAATAGGCTGAATCTTCCTGTGTTTTGTAAGTCTAGACTTTAATTTGCAATAGTTTTAAACCACAGACTATTTTGCTATAAACCATTTTCTTTTCCCCTTGGAAGTAGCTGACTTAAGCTTCCAGATTAAAAAGTGATTTAGCCAGACATAATTTCATGGATTTCACAATATTCTTGGAAAACATTGCATAAGATTTCTTTGAGTGTTCTGATGTAGTATCTGCTGAGAATACAGCCAGTCTCTCTGCAGTGCAGTTGACAGTCTTTTTTTTTTTAATAGGAATATACTGTAGTTAGACTTCTAGTGCATTCTAAAACCATGAATTCACTTACTTTGGTTTCTCTATTTTTGTAGACAGACATATTTTGCTGTTACATTTCCCATCTTTATCTACAGAGTTTCAGATTCAAAGGTTGCAGAGAAAAAGAGTTGAGGAGTTGCAGTTCTTAGCTCAGGACAGAACTGAAACAAATACTGAATGTCATTGGTGGTTCTGGAAAATAAAATAAAAATCCTACATTCAAAAATAAAAGGTAATACAAATATTCATGCAACTCCCAGGGTTATTTATTGGTGGCTTACAGCTAAAGTGTACCACTACAGTATATTAAACTCTGAGGCCTAAAATTGTGGAGTTCGCAACTCAGTACCTGTGCAGCTGGATGGATTATATAAATGAAATTGGAGTATTAAGATCAAACAATTATTTTTATCTCGTAAGTGAGCGACTATCTGTTTTGGGAGAGAATGCTATTAAAGATGGAGTACACATCACTATTGTACTTACCTGTAGAACTCAGAAGCCAAAAGCAGATTTGTACTGAAATAATATATGGGGTACTCATATTCCCTCCATCTCAATAGAAAGCATTCTTCCCTTCCTTTAAAGACATAGATGACTTATTAATTAAACCCATATTTTCAGCTCTTTCATATTTTTAGTAGGTTTTCTTGCTGATTGACATTTAATGTATTATAAGTTAATGAGATAACTTTAAAGGGACAATATGCCAGTAGGTAGGATACCAGATTCTATGAACTGCTGTGAATTAGTTCTGGACCTCTCTGCTTCCAAGTTTCCTCATCTGAAAAATACAAAATAAATGTGTTAAGTGCTTGAAGATTTACAGATGAAGAGTATCATTAAGTATCATAAGTAAAAAGGAGTGCTTTTTCCAAAGACAGTACAGGAGATGCATAGGGCATTTAATGAGGCTTTTGATGTAGACCTTCTTTGCTCCTCCTGAAATTTTCCCCAGAGGATATTCATATCGTAAATACACATGAAACTTTTTTAATTAATGAAAATAAGGAATTTGTTTTTTTCTGTAGTGGAGCTCTGTTAATGCTGACCATTGATTGTGTGGTGTGTGTGTATGTGTGTTGGCTCCTCACTTAGTGTCAGATTGCTCTCTGATTGTATCTGCATTAGTTATTCTCTCCTTTGCAGGAGTGGGATCTCTAGGGAGTTATCTTTGTACTTTGCATGTTAAAATCAGAAAGCCTCTAATTAATGTGTTTAAAATACCCAGTATGACCGTTGGTGTCAAGCATAAAAAGCCATTTAAAGGAGTTACTCTACAAGTCATTCTCCTCACTTTTTGAGTCAGCATTTTATTAGGTGATAAGAGAGACTATGCTAATTCATTTGATTTACAGGTGCCTTGATTATCTTGAGAGTCAAAGCATTTTTAATACTCTTGCTCTGAATATATTCCTGTTCAAGTTTCCAAGATTATAACATTTTTAAGTGATTTTGCCTGTGCCATTTAACTTAATTGCACATGACAGTCTAGGAATAGATTCTGCATTTAGTTTACATGTGTGCATTCCTACTGAAGCAAATGGAGTTGCACCTGACTAACTGAGGGCAGAATTTTGCCCCTCACTGTTGTTACAAAGCTATCCTTTAGAGCCAAAAATACTATTTAGGGTGTCCTGTTGTTGTAAGCAGGTGACAGATTTCAGTAAGTAGGATACCAGATTCTATGAACTGCTATGAATTAGTTCTGGACCTCTCTGCTTCCAGGTTTCCTCATCTGAAAAATTCAAAATAAAGGTGTTAAGTGCTTTAAGATTTACAGATGAAGAGTATCATTAAGTATCATAAGTAAAATAACTAGTTTGTCCTTTCATTTTACAAGCGTGGAGGCGTATTAAAGAACAGCAAGCACAGGTTTGTAATGTTTTTCTAATGCTAATGGAATACCATGAAACGAAGAATTAGACAAGCATATCATGGTGAACAATCCTGAACTGGCAGGGGGTGAGTTACAAGCCTCCACAGGTAGGCCTCTTCTGTTTTGTAATTACATCGATTTTAAGATGTTTGAGGTAGGGATTACATATTTCTCTGTTCCTACAGCACCTAGCACAATATGGCTAGGCCCAGTCCTGTTTGGATCTAGAGCTAGGTGAAATTTTTCACATATAGTTTAATTTATGTGTGGGTGTTTTTGCTAGAAAATGCAGTCTTACTATTCGTTGGAGGAGAGACTTGAACTTGGGTCTCTTCTCCATCTCCTAGCAGCTGAGTGTTGGGAAGAGTTGCTCTCAGTCTCTCTTGTTGAAGTCATTCTATATTGTATAAATAACTAAATATTCATAGGAACTGAGACTTGAACTTCAGAGACCAGCATCACAGGCGATTGCTCCTACCACCAGATTATGGAGTTTTCCCTCTCTGGCCTAATGCTTATTCAAGATACTAGGCAGGGGGGAGAATTGAACCAGGGTCTTCCTCACTGGGCTAAAAATTGCTTTCTCCTCTGTGAATGTAGCCCTTTAAAAACATCCTGAAACAAAGTATCTGAGATCTAACAACCTGAATTATTATAATGTAAGGCTAGAAGGGACCTCGAGAGGTCATTTAGTTCAACCACCTGCTCTGAGGTAGAACCAAGAATATCTAGATCATCCCTGACAGGCATTCGTGTAACCTGTTCTTGAAAATCTCTGGTGATGGGCATTCCACAACCTCCCTTGAAAGCCTATTCTAGTGCTTAACTCTTCTTATGGCTAGAAAGCTTTTCCTAATATCTAATCTAAACTGCCTTTGCTGCAGATTAAGCTGATTGCTTCTTAACAGTGGCATGGAGAACAACTGATTGCTGTCCTCTTTTTAACAGTCCTTAACATATTTGAAGACTTATCTGGTCCCCTCTCAGTCATCTTTTCTCATGACTAAACATACCCAGATTTTTAACCTCTCTTCATAGGTCAGGTTTTCTGAAGCTTTTACTCTCCTTTGGACTCTCTCCAGTTTGTCCACATCTCTCTGAAAGTATGGTGCCCATAACTGAAGAGTGGTACTCCAACTGAAGCCTAACCATGTTGAGTATAGAGAAGGACAGTTGCCTCTCCCATCTAACGTATGACACCTCTGTTTAAACCCCCCACCCCCCAGTATATTAGCTTTTTTGCAACTGCATCACGTTGATTCATTCAGTCTGTGATTCACTATAACTCCCAGATCTTTTCCAGCAGTACTGCTTCCTAGTCAGTTGTTCCCCATTTGTAACTGTGCATTCAATTCTTTTGTTCTTCCTAAGTGTAGTACCTTGCACTTGTCTTTATTAAATTTCTTCTTGTCGATTTCAGACCAATTCTCCAACTTGTTAAGAGCTTTTGTTTGTTGGCTAATATGATGTTTTGGTTTAAAAGTCTTAAGAATCCCTTACTTAGAGCAAGCCCCCTTTAACTTCAGTAGGTATCATGTCTGAGCAGGAGGGAGTGATGCCTAATATCTACATATTTCAAATTTGGCTCCATCTTTTTTTCCCCCAGAGATTGTCTATAATCCTGCAGCAAACAGGCAAACCCTTGCACCCAAGGAAAGGCTCACTGGATGATTATTTATCAAAATCAAAGTCTAAATGAAAAGGAAGATGATTTTTAAATAAGATTTAGAATAGTATTGCTATTCTAATGATTTAGTATGATGTCATTTACAAAGAAAAGCCACCTCATTCCAGAGGGCCGAATTTTACCCTGCAAATGTGTGTGCACTGCTCCCATTGATGAAGTCAGCAAGACTTTGATACTAGTACCCCAGGACTGAGCATTGCATGAGAGAAAAGTGTTAGCAAAAAATTTTATTTGCTAAAAATGCTCCAAACAATCATGATTCATTTAGAAATATTTAATGACAGATTTAAAACCACTGTTTGAGCCTTTGAGCAGCAGAGGTTTGGAATATGTCTGCAACAACATAACAGAAACTGCAATTTTAGAAAACACACACTTTGGGATGGGGACAAATTCAGGCTAAACTGAGAATACAATGAAGATGGAGAGCTGCCTTGAATAGGTTTTTGTCTCTATTTCTCCAATGATCAAATGACCCTTGTTTATGTATTTGTTACTGTCAAAGCCTCCCTCTACGAGTCTCCTTGCTGCTGTACCTGCTTCCTGCCAATAAAACTACCGATGCAGCTCAAGGATCTACTGTGGGAGGGGGTGAATGTTGTGTATTGTAGCCAAAGACCATTTTCTACTAGACTTACTGCCCTGCTGATATCACTTCAGGAAAAACTGAGAGAGTATTTTACTCTTATATGCACCTGACTAAGTAGTCTAGTATGCAGCTGGATTATGTATGTGGCCCTCTAGATTTTACATGTTGCAGAAAGTCATATACATTTTGGAAAGAAGAGTCCTTATATTGCCCATTGCTGGATATTGCAAACATAATCTCTTTAAAATATCTACGTGTTTGAATTTGACCACCAACAGATATGTTACTCAAAGTTCAGTTTCTAACTGTTTCTTCTACTCAAAGTTCTATTTTTACCTAGATGTCAATATATTTCTTCAGACCTGATTTTTCATATTAGTTCATTAATAGAAACAGCAAAAGGGACCAATTATGCTATTTTGCTGATGTAAATTTAAACCCAGATTTTTACTTCAGGGCAACTATTCTGAATTTACACCAATGTGAATTAGGATAAAATTTGCTCCAAATAACTAACGTGCACTTTAAACTTGTTTGAAAAGCAAGTTAGTTTTTCTTTTCTTATTATCTGAAATCGAAACATGTAATAGCCAAAATATTAGACCTACTTTTGTACACTTACATCAGGGGTTAGAAAAAGTAAAGATAATTTGCTCTTCATTTCTTTTTCACATCCAAGTATCTAATTGGATTCCTTTCAATGATTCTTTTAATACTGTTATGTAATGAGAAAATGAAATTTACAAGTCACCCTATTTTAGAAAGTAGGTAGAAGTGTTTTGTTTTCCTTTATAGGAATGTGGGAAAACTGGTAATGAAATTCATGTTGTTAAATTGTTGGAGTACTGTAAAATAATTTGATGCTTTCCATCCAGAGAGTTAAATATAAAGTTCTTGTCTAAACTAAGAAGTTTTAGATGCATGGTTCTAGTTCCATTGGAAGGAGCATTGGTGGAAGCTGTAACACAGATGATGTTTAAGTGGACTCAGAGGTATGTTTTGCCATGATTATTCAGGAAAATAGTTAAAAATGTATGAACTTTTTCTATATTGCAATCTCTACAAGTGCGAACACTGGAGGAGTTGTACGCCCCCTCGGAATTATGAGTCTGAAAAATCCTGGTGTCGATATAGCTTTGCCCAGTGGACTGCAAAACAGCTGGCTGCAGCCACCACACATAGGCTTGTCATGTGGGTTAGGCATTCTTTTGTCTGGATAGAGATTTGTAGAGAAGCTAACTCAAGTGGATGTCAGTTATGTTCTAACCTGGCTGAGGAGTTCAGAGTTAACCCCCAGCCCAAATCTGTATTAGCTCATCTCAATGTTTGCAATAATAGTCTCCACGTGGTTGTGCCTTGTGACTTTGGGCTGAGGACAGTCGTGTCACGACAGACAGCAAGGATTATTCAAGAGGGAGCTGTTTTTCTGGCTACAGAAAAGTATGGGGGGCACATTAATATATGTAGTCTCGCTGCTGTTCTCACCATCTTTGCTGAAGGTACTGTGTATATAATGTACATTTTTCACTAGGAAACATTCTAAAATTTTAGGTAAAAATTTAAAAAATGTGTAATCTTCATAGGACTCTAAATCCATTTGATAGTCAATGAGACTAGGCTCCCAAGTCACTTAGTCACTTCTGAAAATTTTGATCTCTGGCACCAGCTTGTCTTCCAAAAAGAAACTATCCTATAAATTTGGCAGTGTTCAACAAACGAGCACCAATACACATACAAGTAGAAATCCCCTAACACATCCACCAACGTCATTACTCCACCATCATTCCAAATGCTGAATTCCTAGTGAAGTGAATGAGAGTTTTGATAGCAGAATATGTCTCTAAGTAACTGGCCTGGCATATTTTAGATGGGATTACATGTATTATCATTAGAGTTCCCTTGATGCATGTCCACACAGCTGCTGTATATATTTAAATTCTTTACTGTTTTATCTCTCCTAGTTGTTTCACATTTATTAAGAGGGAATTTGCTTGACTTCTGTGCTCCTATTTGGTATACTTTCACATTTCAAGCTCATACATTAATCTGCTGCTTGAATCTTTTCCTGGATCTTTCAGAAAATATAAATACACTTTGCCATATTTAGATCTGTAAAACTAAGAGGTTGCTTAAGCAAGTTTTCACATTCCAAATGTCTGCCTATTATGAGATGAGCCCCTTATGGCACCTGAATATTGTGCAAGTATTCGTAATTTGCTCCACAATTACTTATTTTATCTATCATAAATGTTTCAGATAGAATTTAGAGAAACTATCACAGATTAAGGAATCAGTAAGACATGAATGGTGGAATTTAATCCATTCAACACATGGTCTTTTATATCAAAAAGAAAAAGAGGACTTTAACCCTTTAAATTACTTTCTTCTTGTCATTGCGCCCAAGCGTGGACTATAACTCAAACCTTGGAGAACAGGAGATGGAAGAATCAATATTAGGATTCAGGCTGTTTGTCCATCTGGGCCATGGCTTCCATTGCTTGCTATGGAGAGGAGTATTGGATAAGCCTGTTGCTTTCACTCCCAACAGGGATGTGATTCAGTGGATTCATAGATTGCATAGATACCTATACACATTGCATAGAAACTTTGGCCACACCAACAATTCACATGCACAGTGCGCTGTGGAAACCTGCCGCTAGGCAGAGTGTGCCAAATCTCCCGACCTAGAAACTCCTGGAGTCCCATGATTCTGAGCCTTGAGTGGAGTACAAGAGATGTCCCAGGATTACACTCTACATGACCAAATAGTTCATAGTGGAGACTTAAATGTAACTATGTAAAGTGAATTACGGTATTTTAATCTTGAGTTGACCATTTCCTTTCAAAGATGGCATTCTGCCCTTCTGAATAGGTGTACTGACTACATTCACCAATAATTAAAGCCGCTGATTGTCAGCAGCCAAGAGGGGCATGTCCTCCTTCCACCTCCAGTAACTCAGGGAGTAATACACACCATAACTCAAACAGTGAAGTTTGTCCCCTTGAGAGATTGCTCTTCCACAGTTGAAAGAAGAGACAGTTTGGCCTGCATCTGAATGATTTTTTTCAGAAAAATACTTTTAAGATGTACGCACAACTGGTGGCATTTAAATCAGCAATCAAATGAAGACAGCCTGTGTTAATCAAGATGTCCACAATTGGAGACACATCCATTGACTGAGATTTTGCTGATAACCTTTATTTTTGTCTCCTGCTTAGCCATCACATAAAGATTAGAAAAAAAAATATCTATGATGCAATTGACCAGATTCACATAGAGATTTCCACCAATGGTTCTATAGTCATCTTTCCTTTTGCTTAATCTGTAAACCAAGATGACCTGAAAAGATAAAGTTGGCAAACAGAATGCTTGGCCCTAGAAGAGAATAGAGAACAAAATATTGTTACACAGTCCTATAATAAGCCATTAATGGTAGCCTGTTGAAAGTATAGAGAAGTTCTTCATAGTTGTCTTAAAAATTCTGATTCTATTAGCCTTTGAGACTACACCCTCAAAACAAATTCCTTGTTCTGATTGGAATGGCAAATCCTCATTCAAGCCACAGGAGATAACTCCTCACAGAGGCAAAATTTCCATTCCTCCAATCCCAATCCAAACACCAAATCAAGAAAGTGACCATCTGCATGAGTTGATCTTACAAATTTTTGAGACAATCACACCAGCTCTCTGCTTGTTAATCTATCAGGGTAGAACCCTGGGTAGCTGCCACTTTTTTAAAATCAACCACGCAGAAAAATGTTTCCTTATCTTCTTATCAAAAGTTTAATTTCCTACTAAAATGTACAACCAAGTCCTTAGAACAGGCAACATTAATTGAGGCACCTGGATTTGCAGGAGGCAGTATACGTAAAATAATCCAAATAAAATGTTTAAACATCACTTTAAAATTCTTAAAATGGTCTTGCCTTAACACGTGTGTCATATTTACAGCATATGGAGAAAAAGTATATGTGTGACAGGCAACTGTATTTGACATGACCTGTTCTCCTGATTGGGGTGGTAGGCTATTTTCAGTTGCTCTACTAGTAGAGAGAGAGATTTCTGTTATAGTGAGCACTGCCCATTAACAAGTTCTATGTACACACCCCACAAATAAGATATGCAATTAGGCTGTCTTTAATTTTTAATGAAGCTGTTGCATTTCCACCTCTGATGTATTTAGCTTGGAGAGGTAAATTTTGGGGATATGTGGCCAATGTTTCAGATGTATGACAGCATGACTGGATTAAGTTTGTTTTTTTAAGTTGCAAAGCTGAGCTAGAAATAAAGATAAAGGAAAACATGTTCTTGTTATAAGACGAAAAACAGTCAATCTCTCTTAAAAAAAGATTTTCCCTTGGCAACAACATACAATGGTCAAACAGGCAAACAGCTATCATTAGTCATGCATAATTAAAACAAAGAGTATCTAACTGTTAGTAGTAACAGTTTTCTTTGAAAAATCTAACATACAATATCTCTTGCAGAAATTTCCAATAGTTTTATAGGTAACCAAAAACAAAGTAAATATATAATGTATTTGTGTACAGTGTTCTGGGATTTTTCAATATTTGAATAAATAAATGTACAGGAATAAGAACTGTCTGATTTAGTATAACATCTATGACATAGTAGTGAAATTTACATAAAAGTAATCTCATTATATAGTCAACAATATGCAAAATAACATTTCCTTGAGAGAACATCTGTGTCATACATAATCTACTTTACCATTGTGTCATCACTGATCTTTCACTATGTACATGGAAAGCACATATTTTATTGTTTTAACTATTGTCAAAGTAGAATGTACTTTATGTTCATAATAGATACTGAGAATGAAGACTTTCTTCTTAGTTGACTACTATACTGTGGACTCATTTTCCTCTCAAATGAATGTAACTCCATTCATGTTAGTAGTTATTTCTGGTATAAAAGAGAACAAGGCCTCTAGTCTTTAGTTTCTTGGGAAAGATTAATAATTTTGTCATGTCACATGTTTTACAGATCAGTCTGGATATCAGCCTTGATTTGGATGTTCACTTGTTGGGGGATACATTTCTTTAGAAGACAGTCCCGCTATCTTGAAAAAGCTAGTTTCTCACCTGTATGGTGTCTATGGTTGTGATGCAGCAGTGTATGCAGAACTGGAAGGGGCTTTTGTTGTAGGGTGATGGAGAAAGCTAGTGAGAAGCAGGAACAGGAAAGAGCTGCAAGAGAGACTGGCCAACAGAGGGGCTCATTCTTGCAGAACAGCTGCAGAAAGTTCCAGTTTCTTATTTGTAGGGGATGGGGTGTCTGCAGACTTGCAGGACTGTGGCCCAGAGAATCTACCTGTCACCTTTTCTGCCACTGCAGACTTAGAGTGGTTAGCTGGAACTTGCACACTGAGAACAGTTTTCACTTTCTGGGGAAGAAAGAGGCAGTCAGAATGAGAATGAACAAGTAAAAGTCGAAAGTTCAAACATAAACTCACTAAAGATAATAGCAAAGCTCCCTTTGACCTTAATGGTGCAGGGCCAGGGACTCTCTGAATAAACAGAGGTGGAGATGATGGCTAGATTTCAGCGGGCGGGTGGGGGAATGTCTGTGGCAGCTCCCCCAGCAGTTTTTTCAGTGACCAGTTTAAAGTAGCTCAGCATACATTAAGGTTTGTCTTACCATAAACTATTCTTACAGCCATATAAATATAGCATTATGGTAGCTGTCTTAGTCCCAGGGTAGAAAGATAAGGTGATAATATATTTTATTGACCAATTTCTGTTGGTGAAAAATGAGCTTTTGTACTTATATAGTGTGTCTTGTCGAATACAAGATATTACCTCATACACCACCTCTTTGTCTAAATATAGCCACATGTTCAAGGCAATATGAAATATCTCTCTAACCTTTCAACTTTCTTTTTTTCTTATCAGTCATTGAACAAGTGTCCTTGACTTCCCTCTGGGCTCTCAATTTGTCCACCTGATACTTGACTGACAGGGAAATCCCTCCTTGTTCTTCACTATAATATTTGATGTTTTAAGTAAAAATTCCAAGGGAGAACATCCTTTGTCCACAATACATTTACACTTTTAAAGAAATATCAATTGGTACTATTCTTCATTTTCTGTTATTTGAATTATCTAAATGTTTTAAATGTAGCTGTATTTATGGATAAGTGCATTAACTACTGATTAATCTTTGACCGCACTGGTTAATGATTCAGTCTCCTGAGGGCTACAGAATCAGGAATATTAGTAGAATTAAGAGACCCTAGGAGCACACACTAAACATTTCCTGTTTACTACAAGTTCCTTTATTAACAAATTCACTAAACAGTGTCTCAAATAGTAAAATCCAATAACAGCTGGATAGGTCTAAATACTTTACTATAACCGGCATCACTCACATCTCCTGCTGAGTGACTCTGGAGTGTCCAGCAGTCATTCTGCTAATCATTGTTATAAACATCATCATGGCCTCTCCCTGCGGGTTTCTTCCCTCCATGCACAGGCATGCCAACACCTTTCATTCTGGTTCAGGTTAATACCCACTAATCATCATACATATACATTAGGGTTCCAACCCCTTTTTCCTTATCCATACTTCCACCTCTCACTGATTTACAGGTGCCCTATTTCTCACTCGCTATCCCCTTAGTTTCGTTTATTCTCACTGTGTATCTATAATGGTACAATCAGGGGTCATGTGGTCTAGATGGGTACATTATGGTGTATTTTCCCAAACATCCATTGGCACATTCTTTACAGTAATCTTTTAATTTACTGATACAGGGTTATTCCTAGGTCAGATATCTGTCAACGTTCCTTAGGCCTGATGCCTAGTAGGGCTAAGTTTAGATCTTACAGACCTCCGCCTATAGGCCTTGCATTACAGCCTTACTTTGCTTGTTTGTATATACCTAATACACACTCATCATTCATAAGTGCTTATCAACCTTTATACTACTTTGATCCAATCCTACTTAAACCTATCCATCACTCATTGATTATACTTAACCACAAACATAAATCCTCTATTAAATGATTTAATGAAACAACTGGCTACACAAAATACTTGGTCTCCTACTGGACTTACGCTTTTACTTCCTTGAATAATGAAAACCATGTTAGGGCAGTGAAAATCAAATAATGTAATGTAAACAAACTTTGGACAAACACTGTAGAGTTGATGGTTCTTCATCTAGTGGTCTGACATGACTTTAGTTACTTTTACAGTATTCCTCAGTGGACAATGGTTGATATTATAAAAATGAGTACACATGAGCTCTACTAGGAATAATAATAAACTAGGACGTTTAGGAAATACTAGAAAGATCACAAAGGTGCTGTTATAACTCAAAGCTCTTTTCACACTTCATTTTTTCATATTTCTTTGTTAAATTAGGTGAAATGCAAAAGCCGTGTCAGGGTTTGGAATTCCAAAATAATTATTTTTAAAATTAAAGTGCTGGCTTTTATGCCAAAGCTGTTAATTTTATGTAGAAGCTGATAATTTCAGCAAGAGGTAAATTAAAATACTTTTCTAACTTGAATCAATTGACACGCATCATCAGTTGCATCTTCAGTTTATGTTCTGGAAAGTCGCTAGTCATTTTTAAACAGCATTTGTACATTACATGGGGGAAGGTAATTCTGGTGGCAGTAGCTTCTTTGTGATGGTGATGGTTTGTGGCAATGAGAGAGAATCACAGAAGAAATCCCTTTCTATTAATACTAAACAAGGAACATCATTAGGATAAGTGTAACCGTAATCTCCCTATTCCCACTCTCTCCCTCTCTTTCTGCTTTACTATATGCATGCATCCGACGAAGTGGGTATTAGCCCATGAAAGCTTTTGCTCTAATACTTTGGTTAGTCTTTAAAGTGCCACACGACTCTTTGTCACTTCTGCTTTACTATAGTGAATTCTCTAGAACAGTGATTCCCAAACTGGGGTTCGTGAACCCCTGGTGGACTGTGAAATGTTACAGGGGATTCTTGGGAAAAAATTACCTAATGGCAGACAGAGCTGTCCCGTGGGACCCCAAGCAGCATGGGGCCAGCAGGCTCCAGAGCCCCTGGACTTCCAAGAGTAAAGCAGCATATCTGTTACACTGAGGAGATTTAAACTTCAAAACTCCTTATAAGAAATAGAAAGGGAGGTGGATATTTTTTTGCTGTTTTTAAACTTAAATAGGCAGCTTATATTGTTTTTAAAATTATTATGAAGAACAAGTTTAAGCTTTGTTGTAACATGCATTATTTGCCTGGACTGCTCAAGACCTGAATGCTTGTGGAGGAGGAACTCTTTGCCCAGGTCTGTACTGGGAGGGATCAACCTAAGATACGCAACTTCAGCTACACAAATAGGGTAGCTGAAGTTGACGTATTTAGGTTGACTTACCTCAGTGTCTTCACGGTGCTGAGTCAACTGCTGCCGCTCTCCCGTCAACTCCGCCTGCGCCTCTCGGAGCGGAGGAGGTCCGGCATCGATGGGAGAGCGCTCAGGGATCGATTCCCTGGCCTTTGAGTTGGCTTCTTAAATACCTTCATGCTGTTTCACCTCTGATATTCCTTGATGAGACAGAGAAGGCTTTTCTTACAGCAGTCTTATTCAAAGTGATACAAACTATGAAAGTAAGATCTTGGAAGAGTGTTGCTGTTTTCATAATATAATAAAAATGCTGTAATGATAAATAATTAATAATAAATAGTGTGTAATAAGCATGTCATAAAAATAAATTTTATATTTCCAAGATCACTGCTTTTATAATTTGCACTCGAATAAAGTAGAAAATCCCTGGAAATATTCATTTTTAGGAGGGGGTTCGCAAGACTTGACATTTTAGTGAGGGAGGTTCACGGGTGGTTAAAGTTTGGAAATCACTGACCTAGAACTTTCCCTCCCACTTGTCCAGTTTCCTACCCTGTTCTTAAGAAATGGTACACATTCCTTTAAGCCTTGTCTATACAACAAAAGTTTCACTGGTTTAGCTAAATCTATTTTAAAATCAACCTAGTGAAACTAGTGCAAACCATACTTACATTGGAGTAACACTTTGATGCATGGCTAGAAAGGGTTAAACATCCTGCATAATAAATAACCCTCAAAAGACATGTAGAGAGATAATGCTTGTGTTTTTCTGTATTTTACATAAGTATGAGTGGGGTGGACAGTGTAATCAGCAGTACCTGTCTATGCTGTATTCTGATAATTCAGAGGCCAAAAGAACATCCTATCATGTAAATGAATTATAAACACGGGATATCTCAGTATTCATCTCTGTTTGAAATGTATTGTAAATGGTGGAGGAACAAGCAAATGGCCTTATTAGTATAGCTAAGTACAGGTGACGGACCTCCTTCAAAGTCATCGTAATTATCTTGTGTTCCCTGAGAAATTCCAACTTGTTAAAAGACATGAAATTTTATAAAAGATCCTTGGATCCTCATTCTGTCATCTCAGATCTGCTTAGACTTCATCAGGGGAAGTTTGAGTCGCAAGACTGAGGTCCCAGTTATGCTGGTATACCCAGAATATGAGATGTGGACATTGGACTATAACCTATGAACTGAATTCTAAAGGAACTCTTTGCAACTACGAAGCTCACCGTCTCTACTATGAATCTGAACCTCAATGAATTGACCTCATGTCTGTGTGAGTATTGATACTTTAATCACACTTTCATTCTCTTTTTTTGTTTTTAATAAATTTTAGTTTAGTCAATAAGAATTGGCTGTGGTATTTATTTGGGTAAGATCTGAAAAATTCATTAACCTGGGAGGTAATGTGTCCGATCCTTTGGGATTGGTAGGACCTTGTCCTTTACATAATGAAATAAGATTTACAGTAATTTTCATCATATTTTATGTGGGTACCTGGATGGAGGCTTGAGGCTGGATCATGGTAAGGGATCTGTGTTGTTTGGGCTTCTGAGTAAACAGTAAGGTAATAAAAGAAGCTGCTTTTTGCTGGTTTGGTGAATCTAAGTATTGGAATATCCACCAGATTTATGGGGATTGTCTGCCCCATTCTCTGCAGCTCACCCTAACTGACTGCCCATAGCTGGCTCCCCACTGGGATCCTGGTCACACACTTGCTTAATTTACTTTAGCTTCTGTTAATTTAGTCCTTATTTGGCCAATTTACTATCCCAGATTGAGAAGCCAATGGGATGGTATCCCTAGCCTCTGTTTGTCAGAAGCTGGGAATGGGAATCACTTGATCATTACCTGTTAGGTTCACTCACTCTGGGGCACCTGGCATTGGACACTGTCGGAATATAGGATACTGGGCTGGATAGACCTTTGGTCTGACCCAGTATGGCCATTCTTATGTTCTTATCTGGCACTGGCCACCGTTGCAACACTGAATACCGGGCTACGTGGATCATTGGGTTGACTCATGGTCCAGTGGCCTTTTTATATTCTTATCTATAGAGTGGGTTGGAATCAATTTAACTAGATATATTTTAAAACAGTTGAGTTTAACTAGTGCAATATTTCTCAGATACAAAACCATAGAGTAATATTTGATAATGTCTATTTTGAAGGTCTTTAATCTGTCAAGGCTGGGAGTTAGCACTAAAAATATGAGCTAGTCAGTGGAGCAAAATCATCAAAGCACCCAGGTAAAATAGTTCTGGTGATATGTGGATTTTGTTCACCATAAATTTAGTCTTACTGTTGAAGTTTGGATTCGATGTAGGGAACATGCAAATTGGGGGTTTCATGTTTAATTTGGGGAGTGGGAAAGCCTTTACTCCAGCAGTTAAGTTACTCCAGCAGGTAACTGATTAATCCAGATGTTCATTAGTCTTATGTATTTACTAATGAAGTTGTTTATATTCCAGTAATTTATAATTTAATTTTACTATTATTTTTGCCTCCGCCTCTGTTTCTCTGCCTCCCCTTCCGTACCAGACAAAGAAATAATAAAGCAAGCCAACTTCTGTTTCAAAAAGAAGAGACATGCTGGCCAGCTGGTACTGTAGTGCATTGGCTTTACATGACGGGTGGGGAAAATGCAGTCTTGTTTGAGACATTCAGCTGGATGACTGTTGTGCCAACACTTTGTGGCATTTCTTGATGATATCATGCTAGCCTGAAGGGCCCTTAACAGTTATTAATTATCAACTGGTGGGCACTCCTCTGCCTGAAAGGTGAAAATCTTTTTATAATGTGTAGAGTAGGCTCAGTGTAATTATTAAATGCAATTACCAGCTACTGAGATGTACTATTGGGAGTCTAGGTGTGAGCACATAGTTATAATGTAGTGTACGGAGAAAATGTGGCTTCAGCGATTTGGTATTCAAACTGCAAAATGTCAATTTCCTATTTTTTAATTATCTAAAAGGAGTTTGACAGGGAGCTTAACACTCGATGTTTGTTTGTTCCTCTGTGGCTCTGATGCTACCCATTAAAATGTTCAGCTTGACACAGGAACTCCCAGCATAACCTTAGCTTTGGATAATTACAGTGTCATTTGTTTTTTTTTAAAAAAAACATAGCTGTGAATGCCTGTCATATTTAAATGAAAATGTTAACCATTGAAGTCTATATTCCTGATGAGTTGTACATTATATTCTTGAAATAAACACATCTTATGTTGAATGTGACATGGTTCACACTAAAATATAGGCTATTACCATTCATAAATTACATCAGCTATCAGATTGGATATTTCACATAAGAAGTCAGTTTCTGTACATCTGAAATCAAATCTAATATTGCAAATCACCTCTCTATCAAATAACATGTCCTACGTGATACTAGAAATATACTGTAATACAGTGGTATCCATTTAGTGGCTTGAAGGCCTTTTGCATATTTTGAAGCTCTGGACAGCAGCTGTTAGAGACCAGTTAAGAAGTAACCTGCATGTGATTATGAACTGAATATGTGCTCTCTGAGCTGTGCCCTGCAATTTTAGACTGAAGTGTCTGAATCAGCCTCATCTCTATGGAGAGGTGGTAGGAGATGCTCTCTCTAAGGGCTTTCCACCATTTCTCCTGCAGCCCATCTAGTAGAACTACTGTGTGCTGGGAATGCTTTGAGAGGCTAAACCATGCTACAGCTGTTCAGCAGGTCCCCTGCTGGCTGACTACCTGTCACACCTGTGAAGGGAGGAGAGAGTAGCTCTGTATGATCAATTGATTTCTTCCCTGCTGGACTGTGGGAGCCCCACGTAGAGCAGGATGGGAGCTAAATAGGTTTTGCCTGAGCCTAGAGAAGCACCTGTGGATGTTTCTCAGCTTCTACTTGTTGTTTGTCTTGGATTGCCCAGGAGGACTTCATCACAGCCAGCTATAGCTCACTGGATCTGTACCCCAGCAAAGGCTGGAATAACCTGGGTGCCTCTGTTTTTCTACAGCTCCCAACAATCCCCTAGGAACTATGTGCTAGCTAAGGATACCTGGAATGCAGTGCACTCCTGCCTCTCCATCTTCCTGTTTCCAGCTAAGGACTACAGTGGAGAAGAGTAGGAACTAGCTAGCCTGGATCTAAACATGTGGGGATTCCCACAGTCTAGGGAAATCTCCAGTGTGTGAAGGCAACAAAACGGGGCACAGAATCTGCCCCCTCCTCGTACTGATTGTGATCTCCTGACCATTTTGAAATAATGTTTCGCTGAGGAGTATGGACTTATTATTTAGGTAGATTGGCTGGTATTGATCCAGATCCTCCCACTTTGCTTACTGTAAGTGTCACAAATCAGGCAACTGTGCCTCAGTGGTCCAGCAAGAGCTCCTAGTCTCAGGCATCTAATTCCCAAGTCATTGCTTTTTTGGGTGGAGACCTGCATCTCACTCCCTTCTGATGGGGGGTATTTCCAGGCTGCACGGTTCCTTGTCTTCACTCTATTTTTTTCCTCCAGTAGAGAGAGGCTGCCCAGGAACACCTGGTTGTTTTGTCTTCGGAGACTGGTAAGAGTGATTGTCAACAGTGGTAAGCTACCACACAGTTCTCTCTATGCAAAGCCTATTTTACTCTTAAGGTAAAAGCTCTGCACAGAAACATCTTAAATCAATAAGAGGGCCTATACACATGCTAATAAACTTACCATCGATCCCCCAAGCTCTAACATGGATTCTGGCAGGAGCAGATCTTCGACACCCCACCCAGAGCGTTTATTGTGGTTACAGGTTCATCACAGCTTCAGCTTAGAACCCAGGCACTCAGTATTATGGGACCTCAGTAGGCCCAGTCCTTCCAGCCCTTCTCTAAGGATTGGGGCCCTCTGTGAATCAGGCATCCTGTCTGTTTCCTGGAACAGGAGAAAGGCTCTGAGCCAGTTTAATACCAGGCTATTTATCCAAAACCCTTTTCTTTGTCTGTTGGTCCCTGGAGAATCCAGTCTGAACTAGATATATGCAGACTTCTCCAGGGACTTAGCTTTAAAGAGCTGATAATGGATGAAGTACATCACCATCCCTCTCATACTGAGAGTATACCTGCAATGCCACAGTAACACATACACAGTTGCATCTTTAATAACATCTACCCTAGAGGTACTAACCCAATTCAATAAGATTTAACTTAAACTTTATTGAATTATGTTAATTCCATAAGGTTTGTTCGGGATGTCACAGAAAATTTGTCTGTCAGAGTAAAAAAACTGAAGTTATAGGAAAACACTAATTACATTCAATTAGCTATGCACATGTGGAGGGACAGTTCCTTCTTCAACTGTTTGGTGGGGCAGTTTCAGAGCAGAGTAATATATTATAAAACTCTCTTGCCCAACCTTGATGATCACACTAATTGTGGCTTCATGAAATAGGGACAAGACCTAACACTATAATATACTGTTCCAACTCAGTTCTTGTATTCTTCTAATGTTTTTTTGGATCCCTTTCTGGACCTAGGATACTTTACCTTCCAATTACCACTTTGGATGTTCGGGTACCATTCCTGACTCAGATATGCTCGCTCACTTGGGAAATAATTCCTGGGTGGAAGCAGCTGTTCCTCACTTAAGTGATCAGTCCCCAAATCCAGAGTAAAACTCTATCTATTAATTGCACCATTCACTCTCTCTGTGGAGATAAGCCATACTCCCTGAGACAAGGTTTGTTGCCTAATCTATTGATTGTGTGTTATATTGATAATACTCCAAAGTTTGGTGCCTTCTTGGTCCAAGATCAGGTCCAGTATTAAAATTAGTGTTCAGTTGGGACCCCTGATATGAACTGTTGCAACACTCACACTTAGTAAAAACCTTTTGCATTTGTAAAAGTTTTATTAGCACAGTTGGCAAAGTTACAAACACGCCAACCCAGCCAGGTAGGTAGACATAATACAAGACATGAGTCTGATTATCCATATGCTCTCACCATCCCTTGCAAAAAGACCTGAAAATGTAAATTGTCGTCCTCATCAGTGGTTGTCATGTTGTCTTCTCCCAAGAGTTGCATCTCCCCAAGGCAATCAGGCTGGGATACAATTGGTCTAATGTGTTATGCTGAGACCACTATGCCTTATACATACTCAGCAGGGGTTTCATCTCCTTATTTGTATTTCCTCACTCTACTAATTTTGGGGTGCTCATAGTTTACTAATCTGTTAACCTCAAGCTCATTAGTATGTATGCCAGATAGTTACCATGGCACTCTGGTATACTGTGGCACTCTGGCACTGTGGTCCGATGTCTGCTGATGTTCTTAACTTAAAATATTGCAAGCTGGTATAAACAACCATTCTGTAGTTTAGTCACAACTGCATTCTATATTGTGATATTTTATAATCTAGGGCAGTGTTTCTCAAACTGGGGGTCGATTCCAGGGGGATCGTGAGCTCCCAACGGCTTTGGCGGCATTTCTACGGCAACTGCAAATGGGAGAGCATGTCCACTGAGAAGTCGCTGAAGGGAAAGCTTCCGCTGTTGGCGGCATTTAGAGGAACGCTGCGTCTGCCGAATTGAACACTTCCACTTTCGGCAGCATTTTGGTGGACACGCATCGCTCCTCTCTGTGTTTGCTGAAATGCTGCTGAAAATGGAAGTGTTCAATTTGGCGGCATTTCGGCAGACATACCCCCGGATCCCGACAGGATGCCGGAACTGAAAAAAGGGGCTCCAAGCAGCAGAGTTTGAGAACCACTGATCTAGGGTTACTCCTGGTTTGCTGCTTATGGTGAGGCTTTTGGGCCTTATGCTTTGTTTAACTAAGCTATTGTTTTACTGCCTTTGTAAACTCATTAAATTACTGCCTTAACTTAGATCCATGTCTTACCTAACGAATAGCTATACCTATAGACTACAATTCTTTCATGGATATGCTCTGAGTCACTGATGATTAGAGTCCTACTCTGCAATGAGTCAGATACTCTCTCAAGACATTCTTACTAAAAATATGTATGTTCACCCAGGTTTATCCACAGTGGCACAATAGGTCTGACTCACTCCATCATATAGGTTTCTAGGAGTGTTATTGTTAGGGCCCTACCAAATTCATTGCCACGAAAAACACTTCATGGACCATGAAATCTGGTCTTTTGTATGCTTTTACCCAATACTATACAGATTTCATGGGCGAGACCAGTGTTTCTCACATTGGAAGTCCTGACCCAAAAGGAAGTTGCAGGAGGGTCACAAGGTTAGTTTTTTGTGGGGGTCACAGTATTGTCACCCTTACTTGGCACTGTCTTCAGAGCTGTGTGGCCAGAGAGCAGCATCTGGTAGTCAGGCATCCAACTCTGAGGGCAGGACTCCACCAGCAGCGCAGAAGTAAGGGTGGCAATACCGTATCATGCCATCTTTACTTCTACGCTGCTGCTGACAGTGGCACTGCCTTCAGAGTTGGGCTCCCAGCCAGCAGCCCCCACTCTCTAGCTGCCCAGACCTGAAGGCAGCACACCATTCCATATCTTTAAATTAAAACGCTACTTAAGTCTCCCTCAATTTAGGGAAAGTGATTCTAAAATAAGTCAAATTATGGGCCCTTAAAATACCAATTTTTAATCTGCCATTAGACTAGGGACTCCTTCACCAAGTCCTCCATGTGATTCAAAAATAACATTTGAAAGAATATGAGCAATCTGTCAAAATTGCTCCCCTAAACCAACTTAGGTTTATTCTAAAGCAGTGAAATTAAAAAACAACAAGCTGCCAAACTTCTATAAATTCTCAGTAAACTGCAAGAAAGAGAGAGTACCCTTTTTCTGGGGCAAAGCTACTCTGTGTTTGAAGCAGAGTGGCTCCTTGAGTGCCCCCTGTGGCCAAAGGTCACATTACAAGCTCACTGGCTCTGTTAGCCCCCTCTGTGTGTACATCTACACAGGAATAAAAAGCCCATGGCTGGCCCAGGTCAGTTGACTTAGGCTTTCAGGACTCTGGCACCAGCTGAAAAGTTGCTGTGTAAATGTTCAGACTCTGACTGGAGCTTGGCCCTATGTAGACATACCCTCTAGGCCAGAACCCCTTAAGCACTCCAGATGTCTGTTTTGTAGGTCATAGCACCCTTGTCTGGTGCTGATTTAGTATCAGATGAAGTCACTCAGAGTCCATAATTACAAAATAATCCAAACAGTCTGCAATGAATTCCCAATATTAGTTCAAAATTATAATTCACCAGTTCAAATTTAGCTTTAGTTCTTAAGCCACAGCCGGAGCTTTCTCTGTCCATCTTCTCTATCTGTAACCGGCAGTCTCCAGTGTGTGTTGGCTGGCTTGCATGTGTTTTCGACCAAACACACCCCTGCAGCTACCTACTGTCTTCTACATTAGATCATTGGATTTGCCACAGGTGAGGCTCATCTTCTAATAAGGTCTGGCTTAGCTAAGGGCTTTCCAGCTCATGGGCAAACCACCCTGTTACAATACCCAAGACTTGACAGTCACTTCTGTGTGATTTTTCTTGGATTGCTTGTTCATATTGATTCCATTCTAGGTGTTTGCACACCCATGTGCCCAGTTGTCTGAGATTTTTGCCTTAGTGGTATCCAGAGGGTTGGCTGTGGCGACTACCCTACTTCACCAGGTCCCAGCCCAGGGCCTTAACAGTGGCAGATAGTTCTGCCACTGGGTCAGTGGGGATCCAGCAAAAACATGCTGACCTGGATTCAGACAGCAACCCAAACTGACTATAGTCTAGTGTCTCTAGGTAACTTCCTATGATCCCTTCATTTGTACCTCCACAGCTTCCGCTCCCGGCCTCATCCCCACGCCCCAGCTGTGGCCCCCTTACCCCATTTAGATCCCCTCCTCCCAGAGGTGTGGCACCACTCCTGCCCCCAGCTCTCTGCAGACTGGGCTGAGGGAAGACATGACCATGAAAAGTTTGGGGACTGCTTGTCTATTACAACTCATTCCAGTTGTTCACCTTAGTGGTATCTCATGGTTTGAAATATGATTCATTAAGCTAAACTGTTTAACCTTATTTGTAATAAATACTACCCAATGAGTTGTATTTAAATCTTTAGTTTAAATATGTAGTGGGCCAAATTCTATTCGGTTTTAAGTGGAGGCAGTTCTATTGAAATCCATGGAATTGCACTGGTTTGCACAGCAAATTAGGCTCTTGCTGTGTGTGTGTGTGTACATGTATGTATCTGTCTACAAAATAAAGCATGCATAGCTCTAAGTTTGTCCTCAGAAACAATAAAGATGCACATATACCGTATATGAAGGCAGGTTTGGATACTGCAGCTTTCACTGAAAGACAGGTTTTGCTCAGAGCAACAGTGGTCTCTCTTTATAGGGCAGCAGCAGTTATTGAAAGGGTGCCAAACAGCAGCATGATTTCAAATGTCAGCAAATGTATCCCTTCAGACTCTTGGAGCCCTATTAGTGTCCCAATTAGTTAAATCCTTTGTTAAATCCAGGTACATTTTTGCTGTGTATTAGCTCCTATGCATTATCATGTTTTTTTTTTTATTGTAGCTTACTTATAATTGGGAGAGGGGGGTTACAAGGAAATAATAAGACCTTATTGGTCAGTCTGATAGGTAGTAATCTTGGCAAACCAATGGCCTAATCATTGTCTAGATATTTTAGGCAAAACTACGAAGGGGGGTGGTTTGAAAGGGGATAATGAGGTAGTTTAGTGGTTGTTTGAGGAGTACATCCCAAGCGTGAGGGGCAGAATGAGAGAAAGCACAATGGTGCTCATTTGAAAATTTAACAGGTGGGTGATGGAGGTTGGCATCATTAACAGATCAGAGATGGAAGCTGACAGCTCAACAGCGAATGGGATTGGATGGGGATAGGCTGTGAAGGGCCTTGAAAGTGCAAACAAGCAACTTATGTTTGATGTGATAGAGAAGAGGGAGCCAGTGGAGAAATGCAAAGAGACGGTGACATGGTTAAAGCAACAGGCTTGGAAAATTATCTTTACAGCAGTGTTCACAATGGATACACCCTTGTACACGTGTAGAACCCACTTACTTGAGAGGGGCTCTTTTTCAGCTAGTATTCCTACCCAGGTAGATCAACTGCAGGAGTGGGGCCTTAGTCTATGTATTTATTGTGTGTTAAATCTAAATACTCAATCAGGATTTAGTTGCTGCCTCAGTGTATCATGCAGGTGGCTAAAAAGGAATAAATATGACTAAAGAATGGATGATGGATTTAAAATGCGTCTTGGTTGTAGAAGTGTAAAGAGCACTTTCTGTGATAAACTGCTTGGGATTTATCTGAATGCAATAGTTTTGTTTAAATATTTCAAGTGAACAAGCATTCCATGACCATTACTAATAAGATTTTTAGTAGTGTGTAAATAATTAATATTATGAATGCCTGATTTTTTCAAATTGTAGGTAATGGCACAACTGCCTAGTTTCCATATCCTAACAGTATATGATTTTATTTTAATTTAATATATTGTCTCCCTCCCCAATTCTTAATTTGGCCTAAGTAGTTACCATGAACAAACTATTAATTCCACAGGAAACATTCATCAGGATATGAAAACAAAATTTATAACTGAGTGTTACATACGTAGTAAACCCTGCAAGAAATACCATATCTGCAGCCCAGAAAGCTGAGGCCTATTTTTAATAGCAGTTAGGCAAAGTGAGCTTTGAAGAGAAGTGTATTCTGTTGTGAGGTTTATTTCTTGATAATCTCATCAGAATTGTTGTCTAGCAATGCACATTTTTAAAGCACTACACCTGAGAGAATAAATGCTACTTTAATTAGAAAATCATCAGTAAATAAAAAGTATTCAGTCCTTCTATCCACGTTCCCTTTCCCAATAAGTAATCAAATAAAGAAGTGTTGGGAACAATGTTTTACATTATTTAGCAAAACATTGCTCTTTTTAAAAAGCACAAAGTGATAGTTAAGAGTGGTACAATATATTTATTTCAGGAGATTCAGGAAATCATAACTCATATAGAAGTCAAGTTAAAACAGTGTAGGAGCTAAGAATCAATTATTGACTAAGCAATAAAAGCCACAGATACTCACATACGCACTCATAATCTCTAAATGGTATTTTAATGTTAATTAAATTTACAGATGTTTAACCTGCTTGTTATAACTAATTAAATAATAAATTGTAAAGATAATTCCATTGTCTCACTAAGGTTTGGATGCATGGTGACATAATTATGGGACATTGTAATCATAAGTACATAAAACAAAAATAACCACCAAACAAAACATGAATATCAGACACTATAGATTGCTGAAAAGGTAAAATATCTTGGCTGAGATCTCTGTGATTATTTTGTTAGGGGGATGGCAGGCATATTGCATTGCAGTCTCTGAAGAACTTGAGGTTTTTTTTATCATTTAGATGTTTAAAGATTTTATAATGCATCCCAGATGAAAGGCAATGTACTGTGTTAGTGGAAAGTGCAGTAAAAGCTGAGTTATCCGGCCCTGTACCAAGCAGAAAGCTCTATAAACTGGCATTTCTAATCTTCAGAGAGTTCAGTTTATAGTCTGGTTGGCATGGGGCCAGCAGGCACTCTACCTGGCTCCACGTAGTTTCCTGGAAGCATCTCTTAGGTGGAGGCATGGCAGGTGGCTCTACGCACTGCCTCCACCCGCTGGCACTGCCCCCCGCAGCTCCCATTGGCGGTGGGTCCCAGGCAATGGGAGCTGCGGAGTTGGAGCGTGGGGTGGGGTAGGAGCATCATGCAGAGCCACCTGCCGAGCCTCTGCCTAGGAGCAGGTGAGACAGGTTGCTGTTTGTGGGGAGCCCCCTGTATCTGGCACCCCAAAGTTCCTCCTAAGCCCCACCCTTTTGCCCCAAACCCACTCCCACAACCAAACTGCCTCCCTCTCAGTTAACTGGCATTTTTCACTTATTGGCACCCACTATTCCCCCAACATACTGGATAAAAAAGCTTTTACTGGACTATTTTATGAGTTCATACTATTTTGTACACAGTAGCAAATGGTACATCTCCTTTACCAGTGGATCAGACCACTCTATCATAATTTTTTTTCTCTCACACTCATATGCACATGCACTTTACACACATACGCATGCTTTCCCTGAGTGTGAAACATGTTCTGAAAGTCCTCTAATGCAGAGCTGTCATACACTGATGATAGAGACAAGGTAGATGGGATAATATCTTTTAATGGACCAACGTCTGTTGGTCATGAATAATGCCTCATAGTTATGACCTCAGATGGATTCAACTGTACGTCATTAATGTTTACAGAAGGGGAAGAGCTACCAGAACTGATGAGTAGAAAATATGCTCCAGATGCCATATAGTCTGTCAAAGAGAATATATGATTATTAAGCCTTAGATGCTAGAAAATATTGTCTGGTGGCATGATCTGCTTGGTTAGAGAGGGTGTGTCTACCCTGGAGCTGGAAGTGTACTTCCCAGGATGACTAAACAGGTGCTGCAGGTCTGCTTGAGCTGGTGCGCTAAAAATAGCAGTGTTCTGGGGTTAGCACAGGGAGCAGCTCAGGCTACTTGCCGGAGTACAAATCTGCCCAGACCACCAGAGTATGTATTTAGGCAGCTAGTCTGAGCCATCCCCTGGGCCACCCCCAGCTACACTGCTATTTTTAGATTGCTAGCTCTGCCAGACCTAGAGCATGTCTGTCTACCCATACTGGGAAGCATTCTCCCATCTGTTGTGTAGATGTACCCAGAGAGAAGGAAACTCCCTCCAACCCATATAGGAAGCCACGGAGCCATTAGCTTTTATTTCATATAGAGAGCTACATTTTGGTTCTGATGAGTCTAAAGATTTCACACACACTCTTTGGGAGATATCTGGCTCTTTATGGCAGGCATCTGTGGATTTCAAGCAAAATAATTCCATTGTCAAACTATGTATTTTAATAAGTAGCTTTTCTGGGATGCAGAAGACCAATCCATATCCCTCCTTCCAATTTTACAAATGCTTCTGAAGCACAAATAAAGTATGCCCCTTTTTCATGATATTTGTCAGATGATTTATGTATGCTGTTTCACAAGATGTATACGAGAAGTGGCAGTGTCAAAAATTGTGCCGTTTTATGACTTGTCTAGTTGAGAATCCACCATTTCATTAAAACAATTGTCAAAATAACAATGGGAGATTGCTGCATTGTTTACTGCAGCTGTCAACTAATTTATAAAATTGAGCCATCTTTTACATTAACTAAAATCATTGGTTGAGAATGGAGAGAGCCTCTCAGAAACATATGGTGATAGAAAAGTATTGTTTAGGCTTTTAAAATGGGTGATCCAGTGGAATAAAGGCCTGTCTCTAAAGCCTTGGTTTCTGTTATAGAAGCTTAAATAGGTGTTATGAAGAACCTATATCAGAAATGCATAGCTGCATGTGTTTGAATGGTGATCCATCTGTAAACCTCTCACCAAGGGCTTGAGCTGAAGCCCACTGAAGTCAATGGAAATATTCTCATTGACTTCAAACAGCTTCAGATCAAGACCAAAGTAACAATATCTTAACCAAAGTTCTTAGATTATGCTGTGTGCCTGCGTAATCACGGCACATTTATATAGAGAAGTTTTCTTCCTACTGTGAGAGAGGAGGGTCAGGGAGCTGCGGTAGAGTGCTTGAGGGGAGATATGCAGGCTCAGAGCTAATTGAGGCGTGGCTCCCTGTGGACTAGGGAAGCTGGCAGCAGGTTGATTGGAACACCTGCAATCAATTAAGGCCCTTTTAGGAACCTAATAAAACCCCCTGCTTCAGGCAGACAGGGGAGGAGGAAAGGAGTTGGAGGAGTTTGAGCAGAGAGCAGTTTGGAGGAGAGTTTGGAACCAAGAAGACCCAGACCTTAGGTAAAGAGACACCTGGCTTGTGTAGAGAGAGGGCAGGAAGCCCCACAAGCTGAAGGGTAGGAGAGGGAAGTAGCCCAGGGGAAGGAATAGCTAATTCAGGTGGTTTACCGCTATCCTCAGGGCCCCTGGCCTGGGACCCGGAGTAGAGTGCAGGCCTAGGTCCCTCCGTCTCCACTCCTCCTCCTCCAAGTTACTAATAGGGCGGTTAATACCCTGTTCAGGGGCAAGAAATGGTGCCCTGAGCCCCTCACAAGAAGAGAAAGCGCAGGACCCACCATAATAGTGCTGGCAATTTGCCACACTACATTTTGCAATCCATATCCTTCTGGTTTTTATTTCTATTTTTTGCTGTGGAAGTGGGACTGAAATTTTCACAAACAAGGTTATTTTGGGGAAATGTATCTGTATAATAGCATAACATGGTACACTGACTTTTTTTCCAAGCTATTGAACTGATTTGATTATGTTGCTAATGTATAGATTTTGGTGTCAATTGATGGGCTATGTACATCAATATTCAACTGTCTTTAATGAAAGATTAATTCGTAGCCTTTGATGGAAATATTTTAATTAGTCAATAAGTTCCTTAAATAGTATATAATCACGGAAGCCACTAATTTGCACGACAAATTGGTTAAATATAACCTACTTAAAATACTTTTTGTTTTGAATCTGTCCAACTTCGTTCCATTCCATTTATTTTAGATTAGGAGAATGGTTCAGTTAGTTGACTTAAAAACAAGTCAAAGGTAATGCTGTTTGTTCTGTATAAATGCCAGTCTATAAAGTGACCTGCAAGTGTGTGTAAATTACAATTATATTTGTAAAAGAGACAAGGTAGGTGAGGTAATAACTTTTCTTGGCTCAGCTGGTGGTGGTGGAAGGGACAAGATTTCAAGCTTCACAGAGCTCTTACTTGGGTCTGTGAAGTTTGAAAGCTTGTCCCTTCCACCAATGGAAATTGGTCCAATAGAAGATATTACTTTATCTACCTTTTTTCTCTCAAGTTCTTGGACTAACATAGCTACAACAACACGGCAAATCATTATATTTATATTTCTTTTAACAACTATTTACACTGCTGCCAGAGTGCTGTAAACAAGCTTTAATGTAACAGAGAATCAGGCCTATTAATAATCCCATTGGCTTCCACCTGAGTACGGGTTGGAAATTTAGTCCCATATTTACTGAATAACATTTCACTTTATATTCATGACTTACTGAAAAATTGCTTACTTTCTCATTTTGTCTGTATTAAATTTTAGTTTGCATTGACTTCACTAGTGCTTTTTATGTGGCCTGTAGTGAAACTAGGCAAAAATCTAGATGAGTTGATCTGCCCCCGGAAGACATCTTTGTATCCCCAGGGGTGCGTGTGCCCCTGGTTGAGAACCACTGGCTTAGACAAAAGATGTTGATGTAATATTTATATTTAAGGTGGATGGCACTTTAAAAGTACATTTTGCAACTATGCATGTAGAGAGAACGTTTTTGTCTTTGGAAGTCTGTTGAATAATGAGAAATAAGCAATATGAGACTTTTTTTTTAAATCTAATCCTGAATTGAACCATCTTAAATAACTGTTAAGTCTACTAGGAATTTGAAGGGAAAGGGATACCACTCAACTGAATCACAGTCTGAAAACACAACAGAAATAAATGTTAGTAGATGGCCCAATTCAAGCATTTGAAATATTTGTTAAATCCATTATTAACTCTTTTCACTATTAAAACTTTATTCCAGAATGACATTTTTACAATGTACCAAGAGTGTCAGTGAAATATTTTTAAAATATCATGCATTGGCTACTGTATGGGCCAAATATTATCAGTAATAGTAGAACTGTTTACAATATTTTGAGTAAAGTGGACTATTTATTATGTATATTAACTTTTTATACATATACCATCAGCACTACCACCAAGATTCTAAGTGGAGTTATTATTTCACCATGATACCGGTTGAAAATTTTGGCATCTTTATCTGTTTTATGTAGCATCCAAAAAACTATGTTAAAAAGAATGTTAAAGTTGCAAAGTCAAACAGAAGTTAGGAAATGCCAGCATTAACGTTACCTGTTCAGTTTTATTTTGGTCCCCTTGTGTATATTCATTATGATACAATTTTTAATCACATGATCACAAACTATTTTTTCCCCATAAGATCCCATTCTCCTTCAGTGGATGGATAGTTATTTAATTTTTATCCAAAATTATACATTTTTCATCAGCTTTTTTATGAGGCACAGTGAAGCTGTGGCAAAGAAGTTAAGACCAAAATGTGGTGGTCACCTTTAACCTGAGACACAGAGGGCCTGATTCTTCAGTTGTTTTATATGTTGGCAACATAACTCCAGTTGACCTCATTTGCAGGTATGAGTGCTCAGCAATTTGTGCAAATCTGGACCGAAAGTGTCTGAAGTCAAATAATGAACACAAAGTTAGTGACCAGTTGTGGAATTTTTTTGTTTAAGTGGCTTGTCCAGCACCACACAGAAACTCTATGGAAGAGGTAGGATTCGAATCCAGTTCTCCAGGATTGCATTTAATTTATTTTGCCATGAGACCATTCTTTGTCTTACTGAACTCAAAATCAGCTGATCTGTAAGGATCAGCATGGATGCTTGATTTTTGTCCGAAGAGCTTATTGGCCATCTAGTTTAAGACAGATTAGCAGATATCAAGGAACCCTGAGAACTGCAGAGTTGCCCTAGTGTAACATTCTCAATATATCCTTCCCAGTATCAATATTCTATAAAGGAATTTAAAGACAGGGTAATAAAAACACCTAAAATGGTTTCAGATGTTTTAGCCTACCAATGATTTTTTTTTTAAAGATGTTGACATCCAGATATCCTGAATGGAGACGCTGACAACTTCTTCCAATAATAGGCCTATTCTCTTTGCTACATTTTTGTTAGTGAGAACGTGGATACAAATTGCAAGTTGTAGCTCAAAGTTTCCCATGAGCTTCTAGGACTTCAGTAAGCCAAAAACACCTCATCTCAGTGCTGCCTTTTCTAGACTTAATCCTGGAAGACTAGATAATCTATCAGACCCCTTTGAAGCCTTATGGAATTATAAAAATGAAGCTGGTCTCAGTATTTTAAATCTTCAGCACTATTTATGGGCATTGTAGATGGAATTCTCAACATCTTGTGAAAGGTATCCTCTTCCAGCTGATGGAGACTAAATGAGTTAGTTTAGTAAAAACGTCTTTAGCATGGTACAGATAACATTATTTTTCTAACAGCCCAAATTACTTTTAAATTTCATACATTGTACTCAGTAAGGGCATGAGTCTGTCACTTTTTATTCATATTGAAAAACCCCTTGCTATACGAGTAATCCTAAAGGACACAATGGGACTGTTGGTGTAGTAAAGTATTATGCAGTGGCCCTAATCCCATTGTAATGTAATGCTATGGAATATTCTTATGCCAAAAAGTAAGATCTTGCTGATTAATTCATGACTTTCTAACTGCATTGTGTAGAGTTTGGGTGTGGGAGAGAGGGATCTTTTGCCACTGGGTCGAGCCCTATATCATCAGCTTCTATGGTAAACAATGCAGGATCAGGTCCTTGGGTAGTGACATTCATTTTCCAAGGAGAATAAGTAACCCACCGTGCTGGGGGTTGGGCAGTCAAGTCACCATATTAAAGCTAATGGGCATGACAACCACTTTCTGTGCAGGCTAAATGAGGGAATAATGAAACGTCCTTTATTTAGTGGTAGCTAGTAGAGTGCATACAAACCTGGGCAGTGACTAAGCCATACTGTCTAAGAAGTTTTACCAATGGTCTGATGGGAAACAGATGTGTGGGAATTGATTTGATTGCAGCTGTATCTGTGTACATGGGAGAGAAGCAGCAAAAACCCCACAAAACCACACAGAGAAGGCAGCAAGGAAGCTCCAATGGCCAGAGAAACAGCAGTATGACTCTGAGAAACGCTGAGACATAAAGCTTTTGGGTAGAGTGTTAGTCAGAAAGAGACTTGGAGCGGAGAAACCTCTCCTGTTCTTTGGCTCCTATGGTGTCAAGGAAATATGATTGTATGCGTATTCTTTGTAAGTAAATAGGATTGCATCCAAGAAGTACACCATCAGTATCTCCTCCTAATGGAATCAACCAACAAGACCCCCCACAAACTGGCTAGCCACTCATGTTAAAGGGATTAACAGTATTCTGAATGATGGAGAAAGACATCATCCATTGTAGTGATCATATTAATCGCTAATTCTGCAGGAAATGTTCCAGCCAGTATCTTCTTTTTTCATTCTTTTTGGATTTGTAAGAAGAGCCTGTATTGCCAGGATCAGATCTGTATAGAAACTGAAACAGTATTTCAAATAATTATACCGACTCTAAATGTATACCCAACAGACATACAGTACTTTTAAAGTAAATAACTTTTCTAGCTGCAGGTGTATTGGGCCTACATTAAAAAAATTGCTTTCACTGGATCACTGATCAAACTCTTATTACTGATCAATGCAATAGTATTATTAAAGACTTCTAAGCACCAGAAAAAATAACTAGGTAATTCATCTAGACAAAGTTAAGGACTGTTAAAGTGCTTGTAGTCCTATATGTTCCCTTTTTCTTCATGTAAACCTGTACTAAACTTGTTCTGATAATTCACTGAACAGGTATGGATCAACTTATGGGTATGTGAGTTAGGCTCCTAAGTCCCAATCTCAAAAATGACCTAGGCATATAGGAGCTCAAGTCCTATAGACTTGCAAAGACACTGAGAATTTAAAATGTCTATCACTTCTGAAATATGGGACTTGGGCTCCTAAGTCATTTAGGCACTCTCATTCGCTCTTAAACCCTTTTCCCTTGTGCTGCATCTCTTGCAAGCCACAATGACCAGTGATGATAATGCAAGAGAAATTTAGATTAGCTTTGAGTGCATTTGATTTACTGTTAAATTTCATGGATGAAAGCCTTCCCAAATGAAATAAATGGAAATTTTGCCATCGACTTCAGTGGGGCCAGGATTTCACTCCATGTATTCAAGCAATGCAGGATTTTTATTTATTTTTAACTTTTATAGTAATCAAAACACCTTTTTCTGTTGGCTGTCCTGTATTGGAATTTTCAGTTCCTTATTCCTTGTTTTCCTGTTGTGCAATTTTTACACTGTATCTCTTTCACTGAAAAGTTGCTGTTACAGTCTTAGATATTTTAGGAATAAATCTACCACCTTACCTTCATTCTATTTTCACTTAGTTCCCATCCATAACTGCAACAGATTTGCTTTCTGATTTGCACTTGATATTTCCTGAAAATAGTGCATGGAGCAGTTATTCATTTGTGAATATGGCATTTCTCTTCAAAATTGTTTTTGGAGATTTTTAGTTATATAAAGCAGCTGAAAGGCTTTTGCAGATATCCAAAGCAACAAAGAATTTTTTTGAATTGTTAAAGTAAACTGACATGTCAAACTACTGTTAAATTACTGTGCAATAGAAAAAAACATACCTGTAGACAGTTTTATCTGAAAATCTTAGTATAAGTACAAGAAACTGGAATAAAATACCCAGCAATGTTAAGTACAATACTCAGGATTTTGGAGAAGAATACCAGTAGATGGTGAAAGGATATTAAGAAGATTGAGGAGAGTGATAGAAGTAGAGAAGAATGCTGAGAATTACAAAAAGGGCATACAGGTATAGAGAACGAGAGAGAGAGAAATGTTGGTTACTGGAGAATTTTACATCTTCGGGTTTTTAAACTCATCTAGAAAAAGAAGTGTATAGGTTTTTGAAAGTAATAGGTCGTGTTTTAGAATTTTTTCCCTAAAGTGTGGTGCATTTGCAGGCAGAATCAAACTAGGGCTAAATTTGTTTATGCCAGAGATGAATTTGGTTCAGTGAGTCCAATCGTGAATTAGTGATACCTGAGCAAAACTCCCAATCCCCAGCAAAGTCAATGAGAATTTCACCTGAGTAAGGAGTTCAGGATAGAACTGAATCCTGCAATCCTGCTGGTTTCAATCCCAGAGTAGGAGGAAGCCAGGGGTGAAAAGAACTGAAAGGACTTACCGGTACACTGGAGTCCTGAGTAGGAGGCCTCAACCGGAAAGTGGTGGGGCTTTTAAATCTCCAGACTCTTTGAATCCAGCTGCAGTAGCGGTGGCTCGGAGCCCTGGACTGTTTAAATCACTGCTGGAGCCCCATGCAGTGGCAGCTGGTAGCCCCGGGGCTCTGGTGGCAATTTAAAGGGCCTGGAGAAGCTGCCCCCTGCTGGTATGGTCAGCTATGTACCGTCTGTTGCCGATATACCGTACCACACCGTACCAGCTTACTTTCACCTCTGGGGGAAGCACACTGTTGTGCTGCCATTGGGAAGAAGAATGGGACTCTGTTTCTCCATCTCTTCCTCATCACTTCCAGCTTCGTCTGCTACTCTAAGAAAGGGGTAAACGGCACTGGTTCTATACCCAGCATGGTGCATATTTCCTTGTTTGGAGTCACAGCCTCCAATACTAGCTTCAGTGTTGAGGGATGGAGTGAAAGCTTCAACCAGCCAAGCCAGGGCCAGCTCTAGGATTTTTACTGCCCCAACTCCGCCCCTTCCCCACCACATTCCAACCCCCTTCCCCAAATCCCTGGCTCCGCCTCCTCCCCAGGGCCTGCTGCATTCCCGCCCCCGTTACTTCCTGCAGCCTTCCCACATTCTCCCTGCCCCAGCTCACCTCCGCTCTGCCTGCTCCCCTGAACGCGCCGCCACTTCACTTCTCTCCCTCCCTCTCAGGCAAGGGATGGGGGAGAAGTGGAGTGGCAGTGTGTTCAAAGGGCAGGCAGAGCAGAGATAAGCTAGGGCCCTCAGGAAGTAATGGGGGGGTAGAGGAACCGCTCTACCGCCACCTCCTCCCCTGAGCGTGCCACCGCTCTGCTTCTCCCTCTCCCTCTCAGGCAAGGGAGGGGAGAGAAGCGGAGTGGCGGCGTGTTCAGGGGAGCAGGCGGGGGCGGCACGGGGCCTATAATGGCGGGCGCTGGAATGCTGCCCCTAGAAATGTGCTGCCCCGAGCTTCTTTTGCTGGTGCCTAGAGCCGGCCCTGCTCACCTTGTTTCATCCTCTCCTGCCCACCCGCGCAAAGGAGAGAGATAGTGACAGAGCCTGTTTTCCATCCCATACTTCTACCTATGATGAAAGTAGCTGAAGCAACGTTGTAGGGATATTGTATTGCACCAAGGAATAGGCAGTGGCAGCTGGGTCTCCATACTGCTCAGATGCTACACATAATCCCATCGTATAAACCCTGCACTGTTTGACAGAGCTATAATTTGGAATTAAGTGTAAAATTCTGAAGTTTTGTCACACAGTAAGAACAAAACAAAGGTTTACTAATGATTGGTACTGTATATATCACAATAATTGAGGCCTTTAGCGAACTGTAAATTTAGATTTGTTCCCCCTTGTAATATGTACTATAGGTAGAGATCTGTGGGCAAATTCCGTTTTCAAATACCTATGCTACTAAAGTGTGGGTTAATGAGTTGCATGATATAATTAAAGGCAGTATTTTGCTCTACAATAAAGCCAAGAAACTAGATCCATATTCACTAGTCCTTGAAATTTTCATCCTTGCTTCTGTAAGTGAAAGTTGTTATCCTATTATTTGTATTAGCATGGTATCTAAGAGCCCTAGTCATGGATCACAACTCTATTGTGCTAGCTACTATACAAACAAAGAACAAAATAACCAGTCCCTGGCCCAATGACCTTACAAACTAACTATAAAATAAGAGACGACAGATGAAGACACAAACCAATGAGAACATAAGGAAACAATGAGACAAAGTTGGTCAGCATAATAGTCAGTGGACTTACAACACCAGATGTTGTAAGTCGTCTAACCAGACGTCTAACCATTATCATGATCTTGTTTGCAGTTATCAAAGAAAGGGAGACGTAAGGAGGATTTTGAAGGAACATAATGAGTTAGTTAAAATAGACTCAGTCCTCTGCTTAACAGAATAATTTGGCAGAATGCTTTGTGAAATACAGTTTACAATTGTTATGAAGCACCCAATCATGCAGCCTTAATGGAAAAATGACTCTTATATGAGCAGAATTCTCTTAATGAAGTCTGGACCGTGGCAAAAACAGGAAACCTGAACTCATGAAAATATATTAGGAAGGAACAGTAATACTACTTGAGCACTGTGTGATGAACCTGAGGAACTCACTGCTGCAGGATGTTATTGAAGAAAAGAGATTACTAAGATTCACAAAAAGACTGGAGCATTATATGAATAGGAAACATATAGGTTATCAACAAAGTCTCTACACCACTTCCTAGCAAAAGCTCCTAACCATACTCCATCCTTATTCTCCTTGACCTTTCAACTGCATTTGACATTGACCATGATCATCATCTTAAAACCGTATCCCCTTTTAGCTTCCATGACTGTCGTCTCCTTGTTTTCCTTCCATCATTTTAATTACTCCATGAATGTGTCCTTTGAGGATCCTCCTCATCCTACATCCAGCTTTCAGTGCTGACTCCACAGAGCTCTGTCTTTGGTCCCCTTCACTTCTCTCTTCACCTTTATATCTGGGCAATCTCATCTGAAAAAAAAAATCAAGTACCATTTCTATGCTGATGACTCACTGATCTACCTCTATTCCAGAGCTGTTACCTTCCATCCAAGCTAAAATCTCAGCCTTTTTGACATTTCCTCATTAATGTCTAGCTGTCAACTCAAGCTCAACATGGCGAAAATAAATCTTTTAATCATGCTACTGACAAGTTCTCCATCCCTGCCTCTCTTTGATTACTGTGGCAAAATGAGAGACCATTCTCTTTGTCATTCAAATCCGTAAAAGTGTGGAGGGGTCATCTTTCACTAAGACCTCTCTCTAGGTCCTCATAGCCAGGAATCCTTGTATGTTTAAATCTTGCAGATTCTCCATACATAATAACTCTAAAGGTATGTCTGGGTAGCAGCTTTGGCTAGTACATACTTGGGTGCCTAGTTCATAAGAATGACCATACTGGCTCAAACTAATGGTCCCTCTGGCCCTGCATCCTGTCATTCAGCAGTGGGTTGTGCCAGGTGTTTCAGAGGGAATTAAAAGATCAGGGCAATTTATTGAATGATCCATACCCTGTTATCCAGTCCCAGCTTCTGGAAGTCAGAGGCCTAAGGACACTCAGAGCATGGGGTTATGTCCCTAAACATTTTGGCTAATAGTCATTGATGGACCTATTCTCCATGAACTTAACTAATTCTTTTTTGAACTCAGTTATAATTTTGGTCTTCACAATAGTTCCAGACAATGAATTTTACAGGGTGACCCTGTTTTGTATGAAGTAGTACTTCCTTGTATTTGTATTAAATCCGCTGCTTATTAATTTTATTTGAGACCCTTTGTTCTTTTGTTATGTAAAGGGGTAAATAATATTTCCTTAATCACTTTCTCCATGCCATTCATGATTTTCTAGAACTATACTCTCCCTTAGTTGTCACTTTTCTAAGCTCAACAATCTCAGGTTTTTCATATGGAAGGTGTTCCACACCCCTAATCACTTTTTGTTGCCCTTTTCTGTATGGTTTCCAATTCTAATAATCTCTTTGAGATGGGGTGACGAGAACTACATGCAGTATTTGAGGTGTTGGTGTACCATGGTTCAATTTAGTGGCAATATGATATTTTCCATTTTACCTATCCCTTTCCTAACTGTTCCTAAGATTCTGTTAGATTTTTTGACTGCTGCTACACATTCAGGACATGTTTTCAGAGAACTATCCACAATGGCTCCAGGATCTCTTTCTTGAGCAGTAACATCTAATTTTGACCTTATTATTTTGTACATATAGTTGAGATTTTGTTTTCTATGCTGCATTACTTTTCATTTATCAAAACTGAATTTCATCTTCCATTTTGTTGCCTAGTGACCCAGTTTTCTGAGAGCCCTTTATTGTATCTTTACTGTCAGCTTTGGACTTAACTATCTTGAGTAATTTTGTATCTTCTGCAAACTCTGCCACCTTACTGTTTACCCCTTTTTTTCAGATTGTTTATGAATATGTTGAACAGCACAGGTCCTAGTACAGATTCAGAGGGGGCCCTGCTCTTTACCTCTCTCCATTGTGAGAATTGACCATTTTTTCCTACTTTTTGTTTCGTATGTTTTTAACCAGTTACTGATCCATGAGAGGACCTTCCCTCTTTTCCGTAACTTTTGTAGGAGCCTTTTGCATGAGGGTCCTTGACAACGGCTTTCTGAAAGTCCAAGTACGCTATATCAACTGGATTACCGTTGCCCCCATCTTTGTTTGACCACCTCAAAATATTCTAATTGATTGGTCAGGCATGATTTCCCTTTACAGAACAATGTGGTGCTCTTCCACAACATATTGTGCTAATCTGTGTGTCTAATAATTCTGTTCCTTATTATAATTTCAACCAATTTGCCTGGTACTGAAGTTAGGCTCACTGGACTATAATTTGTAGGCTCACCACTGGAGCAATTTTTTAAAAAATTGGAATTACATTAGCTGTCTTCCACTCATCTGGTACAGGGGTTGATTAAAATGATAGGTTACATTCCACAGTTAGTAGTTACACTATTTCATATTTGAGTTCCTTGAGAACTCTTGGGTGACTACCATCTGGTCCTGGTGATGTATTATTTGAACTGCTGCCTATGTTACCCTGGGTATACGGCATGCTCCCAGCTGCAGTGTAAGCTTACCGTTACACACTGCCTTTCCCATCTGTTCACATACTAAAACTCATAATCTCACAACAAATGCAATTCTGCCCTGCTCATATTCAGATTGCTGCTCAAATATTGTTTTTGTTACTTGTCATTTTGACCATATCACTACTCTCTTTGCATCCCTCTACTGTTCTACACCCACTTCTTTGTCACATCAAACAAAAGCCGCTTATCTTTACTTTCAAGGTCCTTCACGACCTATCCTCAGCTAATCTATCTTCCCTTATTCACTATTGAGATGTCAACTTCCACATCTCATCAGCCAATGATGGCAGCCTCCATTCTCACTTGTTTAATTTTCAAATAATCGACTTTGTGCTTTCTCCTGTGCTGCTTATCAGACTTGGAAGGAACTTCCTACACACATCTGCAAAACTAACTCATTATGCTCCTTCAAAATCCTCCTTACATCTCTCCCTTTCTTTGATAACTGCAAACATGATCATGATAATGGTTAGACATCTGGTGGTGTAAGTCCACTGACTATCATGCTGACCAACTTTGTCTCATTGTTTCCTTATGTTCTCATTGGTTTGTGTCTCCATCTGTCATCTCTTATTTTATAGTTAGTTTGTAAGGTCATTGGGCCAGGGACTGGTTATTTTGTTCTTTGTTTGTATAGTAGCTAGCACAATAGAGTTGTGATCCATGACTAGGGCTCTTAGATGCCATGCTAATACAAATAATAGGATAACAACTTTCACTTACAGAAGCAAGGATGAAAATTTCAAGGACTATCTAGTTTCTTGGCTTTAAGGCATACATTAATCGCAAGCTGGGAGAAAAAAGAAACTTTCCTGAAATATAAATATTGTCAGTTAAGTGCAATATTATTTTTATACCTTTCTCTGATGCATATAACTTGGGTCACTGTCTGTGACATGATGGCGAAATAGATGTCCCACTGGTATATATGGTGATTCTTATGTTCTTAAACTGTGTACTCTAATTATAGAATGGGAAACTGTGATAAATGCTAAGAAGTGCATTTTGCCTCTTAGATGGGTTTAGATATGTGACACTAAATACATTTCTGAAAGATAATTTAGTTTCTAAATCACTTTCACTCCTGAATTTCAATGATAGTTATGGATGAAAAACACCTACATTTCATCAGGAGGCAAATAAACTGTTGAAGAAAATACTATGGGTGTGCTAGTAAATATTTATTTGTGATAGATGTGCATAAGTGAAGGATAGCGTTCAGCATCCACAAAAGCTGTATCAATCTTATAACATAATATAAGGATTCTGAATATATGTCTGAATGGTTGAGTGCAGATTCCTCCTCAGCTCTTAGGAATTGAAGGTCATGCAGTACGTCATTGGGAAGGCAATTCTCCAAATGTGCTCAATAAGGTTTCATGTTTGAACTCAGGTCATGATCATTTGAATTATGAAGATTGTAAAATTATAATAATTTGAATTATGAATATCATTTTTCCTAATATTTGAGGAAGCAAGTATAATATACTCTATGCCACTAAATGTATAGAATGTAACTGATTATTACCCTGTTCTATTCTGAGAAGATCTAGCAATGGTATTGACTCGTTACTAGATGGAGATGATGAAATAGTTAATGATACAGAAAAGGGAGAAGTTTTCAATGAATATTTTTATGTATTTGAAAAGAAGCAGGATGATTAAGTACTTTCCAGTCCATTAGTAACTAAGGAGGATATTAAAAACATTTAGTAGGGATAAATATTTTAAATCAGCAGGTCCAGATAACTTGTACCCAAGAGTCCTAAAAGAGTTGGCGGAGGAGAACACTGCTCCGCTGATAATTCTTAGTATATCTTGCAATACCTGGGAAATTTTAGAACACTGGAAAAGTGTTAATGTTGCGTCAATATTCCAAAAGGGACAAATGGGATGACTCAAGCATCTGTAGACCAGTTAGTCTGACATCAACCCAGGCAAAATAATGGAAAAGCTAATATGGGATTCAGTTGATAAAAAATTAAAGGATAGGAATATCAGTAGGCTTGGAAGGATTAGGTTTTGATCAGTAAATGTTGATTTTCCCATATACGCAGAAACCAACAAAAATATTTTGCATTATTAATCAAAAATTACAAAAAGGCAAAGTAAGAAATTCTGCTTGAAAATGTTAAACTTTGATTTAAAGATGCTTACTTGTATATTTTGAGATGTGATGTTAACAATTTGTCTTTATAATTATTAACTTTTTGAATTTCAATGTCTGTTATTCAGTGATTGTCTGACCCCCATAATTTCCTCATTCGAGAAAATTTAAATCAATGCAAATAAAAAGTACTTAAAATGCATAATTGTTGTGCAACAGTGAAAATTTAAATAGGAAAAAGCTTAAAAATAAACAGTGAAATTATCTATGAATTATTAAAAAAAAAGCCTAAATATAATTAATGCCAGTCAACGTAGTTTGATGGAAAACAGATCTTGTCAAATAAACCTGATTACATGCTGTGACCAGATTACAAGTCTGGTTGATGAAAGTAATTTTGTAGGTACATTTTGATTAACCTTTTGTAAGTCTTAGTATTACAAATTATTCTCTTTTAAAAAGCACTGTTACAATATCAATAAAGCACCCATTAAGTGGATTAAGGCTGTCTAACTGATAAATCTCAAAAACTAGTTATCAGTGGGGAATCCTGATCGAATGAACTTGTTTCTAGTGGGGTTCTATGGGCACTAGACCCAACCTATTCAGTATTTCAACAATGATCTGGAAATAAATATAAAATCGCTGTTGATAAAATTAGTGGCTCTCATACACGCTGGCAGAATGACAAAAAAAATGAGAACAGGGCAATCACACACGGTGATCTGGATTGCTTGGTAGACTGGGCCCATTCAAACAAAACACATTTAAATACAAGCACATGTAAAATTATACTTTTATGAACAAGGAATGCAGGCCATTTCTACAGAATGGGGAACAGTATTTTAGGAAGAAGTGACTCTGGAAAAGATCTAGAGGTCACAATGGACAAGTAACTCATAATGAGCCCACAATGTAATGCTGTGGGTAAAATCGGAAATGAAATCTTTGGAAATGAGTAGGAATAGGGAAGTGAGTTTTACCTCTGTACTCAGCATTGGTGAGACTGATAGTGTGCATAGTTCTGCTGTCAACATTTTAAAATGAATGCTAAAAAATTGGAGAGGGTGTAGTAAAAAGCCACAAAAATTATTCAAGGGCTGGACAAAATGCTTATAGTGAGAGATTTAAGCAAAACAACCAATCCCTTCATCAAAAATATTGAGAGGTAACTTGATTAGTGTATAAGTACTTTCACACAGAGAAAATACATGGTACTAAAGGGCTCTTTAATCTACTGAAGAAAGGTATAACAAGAGCCAATGGCTGGAAGTTAAAGCCAGATAAATTCAAATTAGATATAAAGTACAAATTTTTAACAGTGAGGGTGTTTTAACCACTGGTTCAAGTTATCAAGGGAAGGGATGGAGTCACTAACTCTTGGATATGTTCAAATTAAAATTTTATGACTTTCAGGAAGATATGCTTTAATCAAACAAAATTTATTAGTCAAGCCCAAATTATTGGGCTTAGTACAGGACTAACTGGGTGAAATTTAATGGTCTGTGACATACAGGAGATCAAATTAGATGATCTAATGATGCTGCTGACCTTAATTCTATGAATTATGAAATTTGGTGGCTATGGTTCCTTAGTCCATTAAGTAGCAATAAAGAATATTTGAATTTTTATATCACCTTATCTGATATACTTTGTGTATCAATTATTATTCAGTTATTTCCAGACACTTTAGTTATAATTTTTTTGCCACTTAAAAATCAGATTATGTTTGAGTTTCTGCACACTGTTTCCTATTCCATGTAATTTTAGATGTAGTCTGTAAAAGAGAACATGCTCAATAGTAGAGATGGTTGGAAAATGGAATTGCCATCGCATGGGATGGAAATTCCAACATTTTGAAATTTTTGAAAGTTTCATTTTTATAATGTCAAAACATAATATAAAATGTTAAATATTAAATATAAATTATAATGAAATTAATATAATATAAAATCAAAACAAGATTGGGAAGTTGGAGTAAAGCAAGAATGAGAAAGTTAAAGCAAGAATGAGAAAGTTAAAACAAAAATACTCCATTCTGATTTTTGATTTTTTTCAAACATTTTCTCTACAATTTTTGTTGAAAACAATGTGTTCCCATGAAACATTTTGTACTTGATGAAACAGTATTTCCCATCAAACTGTGTATTCAAAATGCAACCATTTATCCATGAATATTCTCAAATATTTGCTTAAAATTTGCTTTTCTGAAAACAATCCTGTCATTAAACCCCTTTGGGAGACTGTTTATACTGAATACCGATGAACTGAATTCAGTATTTTTTCCAAGCAAATACAGTATTTATGGATTACATATTAATGTTCTAAGTTCAATTTCTTCATCTTCTTTAATGTAAAAGAGAGTGGGCTTTTTGACACCTTTCTGATTGAGGGCTGCATAAAATGTAACACAGTATCACATCAAGCTGGAAAAATTCAGTACAGTTTGGAATCAGTTTTGCTCTTGGGCTCATGCAAGCAATGCTCATTAGAACCACTGAAATTTTTTTTCAGGAAAATAGGATCCTAGTTCATGCTCCATTCTTTAAAATCTGTCTACATATATTTGGCCTGTTTTAAATAAAGAATATTCTTGAGGACTGTTTAGCTAAGAGATTTCCCTGCCTGATACCTATTTTATTTTTGGTGTGCCATAAAATATGCCAAGTGAAAAATTCTGTCACCTTTACTGGGTGTACTGTTGCATTGATTTTCAGGGCCATTTATTTTTAGAAGAAGAATCTTGACTCTTGGTTTGTTTGTTTTTTAGCAAACATATTTCAAGCATGAACGTTCAGAACAAGTACATTCTATTTATTGTTTACACTCCTACAATCTATGACCAAAAAGGTTTGTAATTAGAGCAATTGTGCAGAAAGCCTTGACTTTGTCACTTATCTGCATAATGAATGTACAGATCGTGGACTACTGTTACTGTTTAGTTGAGCTGATTAATTGGAGGGACTGCACTGGTAATAATTAGTAAGTAGAAGAAAGAGCAGTGGAGTAAATCAGTATCATTGAGAAGAGGCACTTTGTCCTTTGGGAGTCTACACCATAACAGAGCTGTCACGTTGTAAGGAGATTAGAGTATCCCTGATTAGTGTTGGTAATTTATTTAGTGGTGCCTTTACCTTATATACCTAATACATCAAGTATCAAAAGATATTTAATTTAATAAATTTCATTAAAGCTTCAAGTCTTAATTTTGATAGATAAGCTGCTAACACAGTTTCAAAATTCTGTTGTTATGCATTATAATATTCTCCTGCTGTAAATGTTTAGCAATTATATGCTTCACTTGCTGTTTAGTGTTATAATTACTATGACGGTGATTATATGTCTACTTTTTTAGTTTTAAGGATAAGCAGTGTTATAAAGTGAAGCAAATATCTTCCTGTTTTACAAACTGCTTGACAGGAGTACCAGCTCTCAAGGCTGTTCACTTCTGGTAATGTTGTTATACGATGGTGGAATGATAGATTTGGCTGGACATATCAAAGCAGACAAATGCCCCAGGTCCCTTTTCTTACTGATTTTGGACATGACCTCTCCTTTCCCCCATTTAAGCCAGTGGAAATCCTCTATTGATATCAGTCGGAGCCGGCCCTTTTGCTCCAAGCTGTAGCAGGCTCAAGTCTGGCACCACCATGGCTTAGGTTTGCTGAGCTTTATGGGAGAAACCCCAGGAGACTCAGAATGCGTGCAGCTGACTATTCTCTCTCCATAGCGCAAATAATTTCTTCCCCAGATACCCATATGAGGTGTATGGCTATTTCTTGTAATACAAGGGGATTCAACCGGATATGTTCAGTTAAGGATGAACAGTGAACAGAGGTTCTGAGATTTAACCTAATAGAAAGCAAACAGAAAATTCCATCCAATAGTTTTCATGTGGAACCAGATGTAGGAGCTTATGGCTTTACAAATATTGTGCCTTTTAAAAATGGAGCTTTCTGCCCTTCTGTTGTTTGAGTATATGTTTTTTCTGCATTATGAGTAGCTAGCTCAATTGGCATTTGTTTCTGCTGGCTTCCTGAAGAATTATCTATTACGTTACTATAGTCCATTGTTACAAACCTGCTCCAGTTGGTCATGGTATGCAATGAGTAAAAATAACACTTTGTATAGAAGCACCCACCTAGTGATCTGAGGACTAGGTTGCAGAAAAACTCACCATGTAAAATTAAATATGAATAAAAACACTTTTTGTGATGAAAACAGTGTGTTTTTGGGAAGTCTCTTTGGGATTTAGCGCATGCAGAGAAACTTATTTGTACAAAAGTCTTGTCTTCATAATCAGATCTCCATGTCAACTGTTGATTAGGAAATGACTTTCATATCCTTGCTGTTTTCTACCATGAAGGTGAACCAGCTGAGCTGATGTTGAGCAGATTTTCCCATAGCAATGACAATGAGCATTTTGGATAAATTTGGAAGAAGCTCTAAAATATTAAATCAACTGAAGTTTTCCTTGTTTTGTGTTTTAAGATTAGTACTCAAGTTTTAATCACAGTTTCAACTAATATGGTAAGAAAATTGTGGGTATTTGAGAGGAATTACGCTGTAATTGCAGAATAGTAACAGTTAACATTACGGAATTTTCTGAGTAATACAAACTGGTAACTTTATGAGTAATACAAACTGCTTAACTGTGGCTAGAAGTATCCAGGTTTAATGAAGATATGCTATAATGTTAAGAATCTAATTTACTAACTGTCAGTGTTAATGTAATCTCTACAGCAGTAAAACTCCAGATTTGACACTAACAGGCACAGAATCCATTTCAGGGCAGTATAAACATCCAGTCTATGATATACCTATGACTGTCACAGGTGAAAGTGTTCACTAATAAAGTGTATATTAGTCCTAGACTGGTAAAGAACTCCCTCAGTCTCTTAATTTACTTTGAATAATTCATTAACTAGCACTTTTCACCCCATGACAGTCACAGGTAATCCCAGACTGCAACTGCTAATTAAAGTTGTGAGATGAAGGGGAGGCTTCTAGTGAAATACTAGATAAATCCTGGAACAATGCAAGTGTAATCCTAAATACATAAAATGATATTGTTCATTTGTTTTCACCAATGGTTGGGGAAATTCTGTAGCATTTGTAGTAATAAATAAATTGGAAATGTGAGTCTACATTAATGTGGATCTGGGATGTGAAAGTATTTCTACTTACAGTACAGTGTCCCTAAGATCAAAACAGTATGTGGAAAATTTTGAAATCTTTAGTGATTATCCATCCTATTGTTGTTAAATGCTGCTGAATACTTCACATTCTGTTCTTTAATTAAAAGAATGAAGAAATCTGTGTAAATACTAAATAAAAATCATTATCAGCATAGTCTGTAATGTATGCCTTCATGTCAGATGATTCTAATTTTAACTAGTAGGTTTCAAGAATTTAAACACATGGAAACATTTTAGTTAATAGAATTTACTTTTTTCTGGGTTATACTATGATTTTGAAGGTCGAGATTTGAAAATTAATGCTCTGTTAAAGGAGAATGTAATATGCTTAGGTATTGTTTCTGGCTGGCTAGGAACAGAAACATATCTGATATTTCAGTATGTTAAAATGTTCTTTACATAGGAAAGCTTTCTGAATAAGAGGGACTAGGAATTCCATTTTTGATGAATAATTAGAATATGCAGTACACTGCAAAGTGTATAGGAGCTGAAATGTATTGAAGCAAAAAGTCTTGTATTTTTAACGCATTGTTAATCATGATTGGAATTGTCTTATCTTGTGTAGATTATGCTTCAGCTTTAACTGCACAATGTTTAAAAAGAGGCTTAGTTGGCAGTTAAGCATTCAATGGAAAAAGTTTATAATTAAGAGAAATTTTTTCACACCTTGTGGAAGGTAGTGTCCTATTCTTGGGAATAGAACTAAACGTGTTTAGCAGAAATGTAGCCCACCTGGGAAATATGTGGGATGCCGGAGAACATTCTACACCCCAACTAGCCAGACTGCCTGTGCATCCACACTACAGCCACTAATTCAGGGATTAGAGAGAGAGTCACCAGATTGTGTACAGATGCACTGGCCATGACATTAATCACCTACATCCCCTACCCCTTCACAGAGAACTTTTGAAATTACCGTCAGGGGTGAAAGTAAAACTAAACACCGGTACAGGGCCGGCTGTGCCCCCTGCCCTCTCCCGCCCCCGCTTCCCCTTGAAGGGGCAGGGCCTCAGGCAGAAAGAGCGGGGCTGTGGGTCAGAATCCTGGAGCCAGCCCTTCTAGGCAGTCTGGCCCTTGCCACCCAGGGCTCCAGCGGCTATTTAAAGGGCCAGAGGCTCCTGCCGCCGCTACCGCAGCAGCGGCCGAGGCCCTTCTAAATTGCCAGCCCCAGGGCAGCTGCTCCTTTTGTCCTCCCCTCCCCCGCAGCAAGGGGGCCGGTAGGGGCCAGTACCAGTGGCCACTTTTTACTGGTATGCCGTTACCAGCCTGTACCACCTTACTTTCACCCCTGGCTACCATAAAGCTTCTGAATGGCACACAGTGAGATACAGTCTGTCAGCACACAGTCTCTACTTTTGATGCTCTCTAAAGAAAATTCAGGTTTTAAGATGTTTTGGGGTTTTCCTCAGGTTCATATGATTTGGCCATGCCCAGAGTTCAAAATATACCTGGTGAAAAATCTTTAGTAGTTTATTTTTATCTCTCTACATAAGAAGCTTTTAAAAAATTTAAAATGCAACACAGTATTTCCTTAACAGTCACAAAAGTAACTAGAGCACATACAGACTGCAGACATAGAGTCAGTGTACACCCACTGGTACTTTGGATAAGCATATATGCCTGTCCAAAGTACTACCATGAGAGACAGTGGAGAATTATGATGTGGAAGACTTCTACATCCACTTTGCACAGGTTTTAATAAGAACAGTGGAGCCCCGCTATAACGCGACAGATGGAATCCATAAAATCCCATCGCGCTAAATGCGGGGTCGTGTTATAGCGGGGCCCCACTCCCTGGCAGGCAGGGGGCTGTGCTTCTCTCCCGGCTGCCCAGCAGGGGAAAGAACCTATGGCCCCAGGCCTGCCAGGGACAGAGAACTT
>ML677352.1:29897119-29934913 GCA_007922305.1 Dermatemys mawii
GAAGCCGCTGCCCCACGCCTGCCGGGACAGGGGGACTCCGGCAGCCCGGAGTCCCCCATCCCAGCAGGCTTGGGGCAGCAACTTCCAGAGAGCCGCGGCTCCATGCCTGCTGGGACTGGACGACTCCAGGCTGCTGGAGACTCCTGGTCCGGCAGGCGCAGGGCAGCGGCTTCCAGGGAAGCCACAGCTCCCCGCCTGCTGGGACAGGGTGACTCCGGCAGCCCAGAGTCCCCCTGTCCCGGCAGGTGTGGAGCCACTGCTTCCACAGGGAATTCCTGGGCTGCAGTCTGCAGCCCCAGAGTTCTCTGTCCCCACAGGTGGGGGCTGCAGCTTCTCTCCCCTGCTGGACAGTGGGGAGAGAAGCCGCAGCCCCCACCTACAGTCCTGAGATCTCTGTCCCTGGCAGGGGAGGCTGCAGCTTCTGTCCTGACTGCCCAGCAGGGGAGAGAAGCCCTGGCCCCCACACCTGCTGGGGACAAAGAACTCAGGACTTGGGAGCCACAGTATAACCGTGCTATAACCGAACTCGTGTTATACTGGGGCGAATTATACCGGGGCTCTGCTGTACATAAATGAGTTAGGCAGTAAAGAATCCGGTCCATGGTTTTAAAAAAAAGGCAGCGGAGAGGGAGTATTCCACTGGAATAATAATAAATGATGGGATAGTTGCAAATAAGTGAAGCCCTGAAGTCATAGGAAGAGTGTTAGGTTTTATAGTTTCAAAATAAATATGGGACGTATTCATACCTGCCAAATTATTAAAAATAAAATAACTTCCTAATCATCTCAGAATCAATCCCCAACTCTTGGATTCTCAAATTCTTGCTGTTACTGAGATTTGTCACTTGAGGTACAGAATTTCTTTAGGAAGCTGATACTTTTCTTGGGCCACCAGACAGGTCCTGGAGTGTGCTCTCTCATACACACTTCCACCTTCCTCTACCTTTGAGGAGGAATAGATGCAGCTGTGTTTACTTTATTGAAGATTCTGTTTAGAATAATAATCATGCTGTTTTCTTTGTAAATACACTCTCTGATACATGGGTGGGAAGAAAGGAAATTGTGAAAATGCCATGATTACTGATTTTTTAGGCAGCACACTGAGCTAAAACTGTACATCATGCTAGCTAATCGAAAAGACTTTCAGGAGGATTCCCCATCTCATCATCCATTCTCAGTAAAAAGAATAGTAAGATGGAGTGAAGAAAGAAAATGATAGGCATCATCAGCCGAAGACCAGAGAAATCTAAGTACAGTTCTATTTCCTTACTCCTCTTCAAAAGCAATGGCTACTAGTACTAGTATATCTGCATGTTTTCTCCATTGTAAAGCGGATGCCCACTTGAATAGTGTGTGGTTTTGAGAGCTATACCTATACAAGTCCAGTGGGCCCAAACTGATGACATAATGGTACTTAGCATTTGTTATATAGCACTTTAGATGACCAAAGAAAATAAATGCTACAGATGATAACTAACGAATCCTCACAGCATCTCCATGACGTAAATGAAGTGTTCTCTATTTTACAAATGGGAAGCTGGGCAGCCTTTTCTTCTGTTTTCTTTTGTCCTTAATAAAGTTGGATGACATCCTGTGAATGGGTTGTAAAAGGAGGTGAAAAGCATATGTACTGTGGGTTTGGCAAATTGGTATTAATTGTGTGTATGGAGGCATTGCTGAAAGAGGGCAGAGTTAAGGTTGCATGGGCACCCTGAACCATGCATTTACTGGTTTTCAGATGCTTGAGTTTTGCTCAGCTCAGTGTTCTGTGTGGGGACAACATGCCATCATGGAACTTAACTCTGCATTAATGTGGTGTTCTGCCATTGAATTTCCAAGGTTGTGGGTTATTTTTCTTTTTTCAGTAGGAAAGACATGTTGTTGGTAGGAGTTAGTCATTTAGGCACATTGCCCTGCAATTTGCATACCGATCTAGCCAATCTCCACCTCTCTCATTAGCTATGCCCCATCAGCCTTGCTTTGGTACACCTCCTTAGACGTGCCCCTGACCCATTCACTGCATTCTTCCCTCCCTCCTGGGCCCCTCACTGTTTATTTTACCCAGGAGCCACCATTGCAAACAGAGAACACATCTCTCTGAAGTCCTCAGTCTCTGGTATACAAGCATTTCTATTGCTGTTATTCTCTCTCCCCGATCCCAATAACTTGACTTTCATCCTGTATCTGGAGCAAAGAACAGCCACGTTCCAGTGAAATGATTGTGTTTCAGAATGGTTGGAGGGTGGAGTTTGACAGGGCCAGTTCCACAATACTGATAGTTTTATGTTGGAGAAAAAGATTCTTTGACCCCTGCCCAATATATCTATATCCCATTTCTGAAAAACAGTGAGGTATCAGAGTCTGTAATATTTGTATGCTGTACAGTATGTATTTTCTTGTCAGCCATAAACCTTCCAATTTTCTGCTTAGTTATTAATTTAACCTTAGTTATGTTAATAGAATGGTGAGCCATCAATCTCCATGAGGTCTGTGATTTATCCAATTATTAGTACCTCTCAGATTAACAATATAAGGTAGCAGAATGAAGCCATTGGTGGTAATGAGGGACTGTAACTCAAGAATCCATTGGTTAAATTTGGATTGTTAACGCTACCCTGCACTCCCATGAGGCACAACATATTTCAAAACAACGTATGTAACCATTTGGATTTTAGAGCACTTAAAGTTGAGCTTTAGGTGGAAATCCTTGAGCTGTTTGTCTGTATTGGAGCATGCATGCTTTTTTTTTTTTTTTTAAAGTAAATTTCCTAGAACACTATTCTCAATTTGGATCCTCTGAAGGAAGAGCCATGCAGTACCCTAGGTAAAATTGGCAGATTGAGAATATTTTAATCCACATCACTATCATGAGGTAGTCTCAGCATTGGGGTGCCTCCTCCTGTCTACCCTGAGGATTAGCTCTTGAAAGGCTCGACACTACTTTCTGTCATTCACTCGAACCCCTCTGCTGCATCTCTCTCTCTCTCTCTCTGTGGGACTCAGGGTTCTGTTTCTTCATGTGTTGGCCCGGTATACATAGCTATATAGATATGGTCACTATATATAGATCACTATAATCTTCCACTTCTGAGATATCCACATCTCTTCATCCAAAATAGCAGTCTTCCATTCACTGCCAAGTCCATGCCACTTCCCCAGTGGCTCCTAGGGGTAGCCAGGCTGCTAATGTGGCCTACTTGTTCCCAGATCCTGATGCTATTTCCCTGGACTACTTCCTACATCTTCTGTCTCCTCCATCTCTAGGTACGCCAGCCCAAACTTCCTCGTCCCGGGGCGTAACTTCAGACTTCTTAACACTATAGCCCCAAACACACTGCCCTACTACTAGGGAATGACTGCAGATTAGTTCCTCTTGTAGCCCCTTTCTGCTGCCAACTCCTTGGCTTTATACCAGCCCCACCTGTTCCTTCTCAGCTGGGCTCCATCATCCATCAGCCTGTCAATCCCTCACTCTCCCCCAAGCACAGTCTTTCAGGTTAATTACCTGCCGAGTGTGTGTGTGTGTGTGTGTGTGTGTGTGTGAAAACACCCTATCACAGTCACATCAATGGTTCTATGTAAAAAAAACAAAACAATAAAACCCCACACCCATAAATGGAAAGACCCAGCAAAACCCTAAAAGCTTCTTGAAAAATGACTGTTTTTCAGGGCTTATATTTTTGCAACATTGAGTTCAAAAAAACCTCAAAATTTGGGTCACTAACCTTTCCCTGCACCCTTATGAGGCAAACACACCTTCAGAGGACTCCAACTAAACCTGTCAATTTGAGAGCATTTACAAAGGTCAACCTTTAAACAGAGGTGAGGAGACAACCTTAACTTTAGTGGTGCTGCTGCACTGCTCTAAGAGACACAGTCCCTGCCACAAAGCTCATGTTCTTACTGAATTAGTGGATGTGTTCAGGGTTTGTGCCTGGGTTGGGGTGCACTGGCAGAGCTGGAGGGTGCAGGACATCTGAGGTGTAGGGTGATTGGGTCTACTGGCAGAGCTGGGGCTGCAGGGGCATTAGGTGCAGGAAGGTTGAAGTTCAGGGTTGATGGCGTTCACTTTCAAGGTCATGGGGAGTAATATCATTGGGAAGGATTGGCTGAGTTATGGAGTGCTGGGTGTTTGGATTGCACTGGCAGAACTGTGAAGTGTATCAAGGCTGGGGTGCAGTGTGATGGGGTGCATTGGCAGAACTGGGGATGAAGAATGGGTTGATATGCACTCGTAGAATTGAGGGGTGCCATGCGTCCCTCATCCGAGGTTAGGGTGACCAGATGTCCTGATTTTATAGGGACAGTCCTGATTTTTGGGTCTTTTCTTATATAGCTTCCTATTATTCCCCACCACCTATCCCGATTTTTTTTTTTACACTTCCTGTCCAAGGTCCCAACCTGTCTTCCCTCCCCTAGCACCCATCCCCATTTATCCCTCTCTCCATAACCTTCCTTGCTCTCACTGTAGCCCCAACCCTCTCCCTCCTACACTTTTGCCCTCAAATCTCCCTCCCCCACTATAATTCCCAACCCTGTGTTCATTCATCTATATCACACTGTGTTCCAAAGAAACATGGATACAAATGTATTCTCTAGAAGTCATTGCGCTAAAGTCATTGTGCATGCAGAGCTTTGCTTGCTGTAGCTTTACTTCCTATTTGAGTTGTTTCACATTTTATTGACACCAGTATCAAAACTGTTATTCCACTGTGGGATTTACTAACTGAACTCTTATGGGTTTCAAATATCCACATTCCTCCTCTTCAGGTTTGTAGAGTGTATCCGAACTGCAAGCTCTTTCTGGTTCTTTTCTGTTTTTTTTTTGTTTTTTTTTTTTAATATTATTGGTCTTTCTAGGTAAAATGGCCTTCGGTAAAATCAACACAGATTATTTGCTACCTGAATATAATCCTGTCATTCAGGTTCTAGCAGCCATAGAATTCTTCATATATTTGTTCTAACTGTTATAAGAGCTGACAAATCCAATCTCCATATACTGTCATTTACAAGACATACCTCACCACCTTAAGGATTTTCATCTAGATAGCAGAATGAAAAGGGCTTTGTCTTCTAAGATTTCACTGAGTATTTGCATTATGCTGCACCCAGTAAAACAAGCCCTCCCTTTCTTGGAGCAGATTCATTTCTCTACTATGTCTAAGTAGAGGGACAAAGGCCTCTTCCTTGAGGGAAGTATGATAGATTCATTCTCATTATGTAAATAAGGCACCCTAATCTTTCCAAATGGATAATTAGGACCCAAAATGGGAATCTTCCCATCTGGAAATCTAATACAGTGCCCTGAATGGGAATATGTCCTGTTCCCTGTGATCTCTGGCCCACGATTGGTTTATTTTAATTAAGGCTTTTTTCAGTGCCGGCAGCGTATAAAAAGAAACGCATACAAACTGTACTTGACAAGAGCAAGTATACTGCTACACGAAGGAGTTTCAGGATCTGGCCCTTAAGGAGCTACATTGAACCTTTGTGTAAGTAGGTAAATCTCTGTTGCAACTAAATTGACTTCTGTGGGACTGCATTCCTCAGCATTAGCTTCAAATATGGCAAAATAAGTGAGGACAGTGATTTACCTCATAAGACCAGCCATACTGGGTCAGACCAGAGGTTCATCTAGCCCAGTATCCTGTCTTCCAACAGTGGCAATGCTAGGTGTTTCAGAAGAAATGAACAGAACAGTTAATCATCAAGTGATCCATCCCCTGTTGCCCTGTCCCAACTTCTGGCAAACAGAGGCTAGGGATACCATCCCTGCCCATCCTGGCTAATAGCCATTGATGGACCTGTCCTCCATGAACTTATCTAGTTCTTTTTTTAACCCTGTTGTAGTGTTGGCCTTCACAACATCCTCTGGCAAAGAGTTCGCAGGTTGACTGTGTGTTGTGTGAAGAAACACTGTCTTTTGTTTTGTTTGTTTGTTTTTAAACCTGCTGCCAATTAATTATATTTGGTGACCCCTATTTCTTGTGTTCTGAGGAGTAAATAACACTTCCTTCTTTACTTTTGCCAAACTGGTCATGATTTTATAGACCTCTATCATATTGCCCATTAGTCAGCTTGAAAAGTCCCAGTCTTATTAATCTCTCCTCATGTGGAAACTGTTCCATACCCCTAATAATTTTTTTGCCCTTCTCTGTATCTTTTCCAATTCCAGTATATCTTTTTTGAGATGAGGTGACCACATCTGCATGTAGTATTCAAGATGTCGGCATACCATGGATTTATATTCGGGTTTCCAACTTTATAATTGTGCAAAACTGGATGCCCTAGCACCACGCCTTCCTGAAGGCCCCTCCCTTGATGGCTCGCTCTTCCCCCACTCTCACTCACTTTCACTGGGCTGGGGTGGGGGATTGGGGTGTGGGAAGGGATGAGGGCTCTAACTGGGGTGTGGGCTTAGGGGTAGGGCCATAAATGAGGGGTTCAAGCTATAAGAGGGGAGCCCAAGCTGGGGAAGAGAGTTAGGGTGGAGGAGGGGGTGGAGGCTCTGGGTTGGGGAAGAAGGGTTTGGGGTGCAGGAGGGGGCTGTGGGTAGAGGCAGAGAGTTGGGGTAGAGGAGAGGGTACAGGCTCTGGAGTGTGGCCAGGGGTTGGAGCTAAGGATGGGGGCATGGGTTTACCTTAGATGGCTCCCAGTCATTGGCACAGTGGGGCTAAAGCAGGCTTCTTGCCTGTCCTGGCACCGTGCTGTGTCCCAGAAGTGATCAGTAGATCCAGCTCCTAGGCAGGGGGCCAGGAGGTTCACGCTCTGCTCCTGCCAGCAGACACTGCCCCTCCAGTCCAATTAGCCCTGGTTCCTGACCAATGGGAGTGTGGGGCTGGTGTTTGGGCCAGGGGCAGCATGTGGAGCCCTGCCCCCTACCCCACCTAGGAGCCAGACATGCAGGCTGCTTCCAGGATGCAGGGTGGTGCCTAGCTTGGACAAGTAGGGACTAGCTTGCATTAAACCCGCAGCACCACCAACCAGACTTCTAAGGCCTGATCAACGATGCTGACCTGAGCTACCGGGATCCCTTTTCGACTGGTAAAAAATCGGATGCCTGGCAACCATAATTTATATAGAGGCAATATGATATTTTCTCACTTATCTATCCCTTAACGATTGCCAACATTCTGTTAGCTTTTGTGACTGCCACTGCACATTGAGTGGATGTTTTCAGAGAACTATCCATACCTCTTGGAACGGTATGTTGAATTTCAGGAAAAAAACATGTTAATTTGGGAAGGACTTGTTTAAGTGACCTTTTCCAGTGCAATCGAAACAGTACTTTCCAGTAATACATGATGTAGGCACCCTTTACTAAAGGGACCTCTGAACTTAATTGGTAGTGTTCCAGTCGGAAAGATCCTGTATGCTGCTGTCCAGCCTTGGAGACCATAACTCCCAGGATGCCTGAGGAGGAGGAGAGAATTCCTCTGCCAGAAAGTGCAAGCATGTGGGTGGGGGGCTCCATTTTGGGAGAGAAGTTGAACTTCCTTGTGTGGAGCTCTGTCCATACCAGAAGCTGCTACTGAGAGCCTGGTGGGGCTTTGATTGAGCAGAGAGCCTGAGAGGTGCATTGTGGCTTCAGTGGAGCTAGGGCAGAATGTTGCTGTGCCTAGAGCTGACTGAGGTGAGCCTGCAGTGAAGGCAGTGAGAATAATCACCACTTTTGTTTGGGAAAGTACTTGCAAGGGGAGAGGCACAGCAAAGAGACTTTAGGGGGTTATCTGAGAAGAGGAAGAATGATCTTGTCATCTAACCAGAACCCAGGGTCATCTTAACCGAATGTCAGCAACTCCTGTCTTCGAAGGGGTTGTGCAGCTTGTTGCTACAAAGCATAGGCGCTGACTTTTATTTTTCCTGGTGGATGTTCCATCCCTGCTATCGCCTTCCCAAAAACTCCCGCCCGCCCAGGGCCAGCACCAGCGCAGCAAGTGCGTGCTTGGGGCAGCAAGTTACAGGGGGCAGCCTGATGGTTGCTCTTAGGGGGGCAGGTGTCACAAATTTGGCGGCATTTCGGCAGCAGGTAAACCAAAGCTGCTGGACCCGCAGACCTCCTGCCAAAATGCCACCGAATCGGCAGGGCCAGCGGACTTCCCACAGGCCTGCCGCCGAAAGCCGCCTGACTGCCGCGCTTAGGGAGGCAAACGCCCTAGAGCCGCCCTTGTGCCCACCTGTCGCTCACTTCTCTCCACCCTCCCCGAAGAGCCAGCCACCAAACAGCTGAGCCACCACCCAATTTTTTTCTGTGGGTGCTTGAGCCCTGGAGCACCCATGGAGTCAATGCCTATGGTACAAAGAACATAGTCCATATTTGACAAATTATGTAAGTCTAATACAGAAAAAGCTTTGGTACCCAGCATGTTGCGGGGATGGGGAATGCCGGTAAGTAAGAAACCCGTTAAGTATGAGGGAGGGTGTTTGGTTGTGGGAGAGGGTGCAGGGCAGTGGGTTGGGACGTGAAAGGGGGTTCGAGGCACAGGCTCTGGGAGAGAGTTTGGGTGTGGGATGAGGCTCAGGGCAGGGGCTTGGGGTGTGGGAGAGGGTGCCAGATCTGGGGGGTACTCAGCTTGAGTGGCTCCCTGCAAGCAGTGACCTGTCCTTGCTGTTCCGAGGTGGAGGCGCAGCTAGGTGGGTCTGTGCGCTGTCCCTGCCCTGAGTCCCGGCTCCACATCTCCCATTGACTGGGAACCACAGCCAATGGGAGCTGCAGTGGCAGCGCCTGCAGATAGAGGCAGCATGCAGAGCTGCCTGAATGCGCCTCTGCCTAAGCAGCAGGGACATGTCGCCGCTTGCTGGGAGCCATCCGAGGTGAGTGCAACCCAGATCTGGCACCTCACACCACCTCCTGTGCCCCAACCCCCTATCCTGAGCCCTCTCACAAAGACCACACCCCCTCCCACACTCAAAACCCTCATGGCTGTTCCTCCACCTAAAAGCAGCAGGAACATGTCACTGCTTCCAGGGAGCCACGTGGAGCCAGGTAAGGAGCCTGCCGGCCCCATGCCAACTGCAGTATAAACTGGACTTTCAGTGAAGGTCAGAAATGCTGGTTTGTAGAGCTTTCTGGTTGGTAAAGTGCCAGATAATGCAGATTTTACTGTATGTAGTTAGGTATTCTGTTTTTGTATCATTTGTACTACTATATGGCAGTTTACTTGAAAAGAATCCCCCCAGGGTGTGTAAAATTATTCTGTGTTGCCAGACATCACAATGTCTAAACAAAACTGAGTTGACTAACAGTGCTGTGGAAGGCCTACCTCAGAATGCCTTTGCTTTTTTATTCTTTTTATTTTATGCCTTGGTGTTAATGTTGCTTCAATATGTTTTTGTGACTCATAGTAAAACATGGGGGAGAAATGAAGGCAGTTGGTTTATAAAAGGCTTGAAAGTCTTTGATCTATTTTTAGCTGGAAACATACTTTTTCAGATGCTGGAGTTATTGCTTTTACACCATGGCCATCGGTTCACAACTTATATTATTTAAACACTGAAATCTCTTAAACCACTCTTAAATCACTTTTTCATTTCAGTGATTCTTTTCTATATGGTTTGCTGTTATAATCTAAAATTAAGTTTAATTTGCTGTAAAGATACTTTATCCAGGTTCATATTGTTTAAAATGTCCATTATGAACTTTCCAGTTCAATATATACCTTCCTGTAAAATGCTAAATCCATGGCTAACAAACCTTGAAAAGGTCTAGTGCTATATTTTTTTCTGCTGAAACAAGAAAATTGGATTGATGTTGTATTATAATACAGGTACAATATATGAATTGTAAAATTAAAAATGCATATTTTCAATTTAAAATGCAAAATTTTTTGCAAATCAGTGCTAGATATAAAAATTGGAATAAAAGGAATAAAAAGAGAAAAATACTCAGTCATGATATATTCTGATTTCTGCCAGTTACAGCTTGATTGCACAAACAATTATACTTGTGCTATTCTTATAAACTTGTGATTGGAACATAATATTCACATTTGAACTAAATGCATCTTGTTTAAAAGTCTCCCACACAATGAAATATAAAACAAAATCCACGCATTCTCTGTATATCTCTCCTTGCTTCCAACACTTGGGAATGAGAAATTTTCTACTTCTGGCCTGATGATGAAGATGGCTATGATGATAATGCTTAGCGCTTCTCTAGCAATTTCCATCTGAAGATCTCATGGTTCTTTACAAATATTAGTCAATTAAACTCTGTAACCCCTTTTAACCTCCACCAGTTCTAATCATCCACTTTCAGCTTCACAGAAATATACGGGAGAGTAAGAAACTAAATAGATAGCGGCTGTTCCTGTGCATGTGAGGAAATGAAGAGACAGCACAGGGAGCCCCATCTGCTCATCTCTCCCAACCTCGCATCCCTGCACAGAGATCAGCCTCAGTCACAGTGCTTGTATTTCAGTCTACTGGAATGTGAATGTATGTGGAGAAGGAGGGGGAGGTAATGGAGCAAAGGACAATAAAAAAAATGATCCTTTCTTATAAAATTACCTCAGAGTATTGGAACTCAGGACTATGAAAATGATTCTGTTAGCCAGAGTTGGTGTGGCCAGTCCATATGGCAATGGCTGGGTAAACAAGAGTCCCAGAATTCTTATTTTACTGAGATTCAACATCTTTCCTGGCAATGAGGGCCGGATTAACTCTCCTGTCGGCAACTTTATGGGGATGTCTTTCCAATCCTGTGGAAACACGATTACTTATTTTCCTCAAACCTCTTCTCTAAGTGGTTATCTGGAAGAAATGGTTGAAGAAAGCCATTTCCATAATACTTATTTCTGTCTTTCTCAGATTGGCCTGGTACCTGGATTTGATATTAATGCACATACACAGGAACTGGCTTCTGGCCCAGGTACCTGATCTTCTCCCCAAGAGGCAGCTGTATGTCTTGATCTGAAGATGCATGTCCTGGCACATGAAAGGTTAACACTGCAAGCCTAGGGCTTTTTCTACCCCATCAATTCAGTCTCCTGTTTGCTGTAGAATCTAGAAAAGTTTTGGTATAGTGCCATCAGAGGGCTCTATTTTCTACAAAAGACCTTTTTCAAAAGGTTTTCTACCAATATCAGTACCACTGGCAAGCACTGCCCTCACATACCCTTGTGCAACTCTTGTTAAAATAACATCATTTATAGGTAAGTATTCTAAACATTCCAGCTACACTTTGGAATTTTATAAGAACGAAGATAAAGCCCAGTTGATGGAGGTGCCCTGATGCCACTCTTCACAGATGATAGCATAGAGTGAAGCTGCTGACAGAAGAGGCAAATGCATTGCACTGCTTTGCTGGGTAGGAGGCTGTGTTTGCCTCATTACTGGGTTGAAAGATCACAAAAATCTCTGTCCTGTCTGCTACAAACTAAAAACAAAAAGCAAAGATTTTGTTTCAGATTTCATTTTGTTACACATTTCTTGAAGTCCAGATGTATTTAGGTAAAAACAAAAATCATCATCACTGTCCAAAACTGTGTATGCAATCAGACAGTGGCTTGCTGGCTTCAGAAACTATCATGAATGGCACGTGTATTTCCTTTAAGTAATATTTTTATTTCAATTTTGATTTGATTTTGAGTTGGTGGAATATATTTTATCTAAATTGAAAACATTTAATTTGGTGTAGCTAGAATATTCTTTTTTGGACAACTAAACACTTGGTAAAGCTTCAGATTGTTTAGGAGTTTTTGTCCTGGTCCTTTTAAGGCCTGGCAATTTCCAGAATTCAGATCCCCAAGTCTGTGAATACTATTCTGATTGGGGAGATCCATCAGCTCCGTACATGTCACTCTTTGCAACTTTCATATTTAGTTGTCTGTGAGACATAAGGAGCAAGTGTCTTATCTGTGACCACAAGTTGCTTCTGAAGTTCTGCTAATTACCTTTTGGCCATGGAGTAGATCTTCAAAATAAAAATGTAAAATTTGAACCCTTTATATAAGAGAGAGAATCTTGGACACTGTGTTACTTACAATGCTGAAATTCTTAAAGGGACTTTAAAAATCTGTTTGAAAAATATTGCTAGGCTTTTGTAAAAGCTTTAGAACAGGGGTTTCTCTGTGTAGTAGTAGGTTATTAAATTACTCAGGCTATATTATGCCACCAGTTATTACGCAGAAATCCTCAGTGATTTCAGTGGGAATGTCTACTTAAAAACAATTGGATTTTTAAAATATTTTATTCACATTTTTAGTTGCACAAATTATTGCCTCTAAGAAAGAGAAAACTAAATTCACACTCAAGACTGTTTTTTTCTGATGTGGGTAAATAATCCATTCCAGAAATCCTTCTTTTTCTTTGTTAATTCAAGATTTTGTGTCTATTATATTATTATTATTGTTGTTGTTATTGAGGGAAACAATATATTTATTCATGTATGCTGTATTTATGAATAATGTTTGATATGGAGCTTAGAAAGGGATCACAATAGGTTCTGTGTCTCATTAGAAGCAGGTACAGTAATTCAATCAACGTTGTAGTTATGTTCCTGAAAAATGTGAGTTTAAGTGAAACAATGTTAAGTGAATCCAATTTCCCCATACGAATTAATGTAAATAGGGAGGGTTAGGTTCCAGGGAAATTTTTTCATCAGACAAGAAACTGTATGTTATATATATATATATATATACACATACACACAGAGAATACATTTTAAACAAACAATTTAATACTGTACACAGCAATGATGATTGTGAAACTTGGTTGAGGTGGTGACGTTAGAAGGTAGAAGAGGGTGGGATATTTCCCAAGGAATGCCTTACTGCTAAATGATGAACTAGCTTTTGGCTGAGCCCTCAAGGGTTAACTCATTGTTAATGTAGCCTCATGCTCTACAAAGCAACAGGAATGGAGGGAGAGTAGACAGCATGGCAGACAGAGACATACACCCTGTGTGTGGGAGAGAGACAGAAAGAGATGTGCACTGCCCCTTTAAGTAAGCTGGCCCCACTCTTAAGTATGTTGTCTTTTTAAGTTGATCAGGAAGTTGAGAGAGCAGCTGCTGCCCCAAGCTCTCTGTTTCTCTCCATCTGTGTCCCCACCCTGCTCTACATGGAGAAGGGGCAAGTGGGGTGCAGGAGCACCGGGGGAGGGGGACACCCTGACATTAGCGCCCCCCACCCGCACCGCAAGCAGGAGGCTCCTGGGAGCAGCTCCAAGGCCGAGGGCAGGAGAAGCACATGGCAGTGGGGGGGAGGGACAGTTGAACTGCTGGCAATTGATAGCCTGCTGGGCAGCTGCCACACAGGGAACTTAGGGGAACGGGGAGCTGATGGGGGGCTTCTAATTCACCCTGGTTCCAAGCCCCCAGCAGCTAGGTCCAATGAGCTGCTCTTCCTGCAAGCAGTGAACAAAGGAGGAGGCTGCCAAACGGCATTAGAAGGGAGCATTGCACAACTTTAAACAAGCATGTTCTCTAGTTGATCAGCAACATAACGAAATAATGTTAACCAGGACAACTTTAAGTGAGAAGTTACTGTGTATCTAAGTCACTATAATCAAATCTCAAGGTATATCTGCTATCTTTGTTTTCTGTGGTGATACTTCTCTTTCTTCCTTTCTTCTCCTACCTCCTTCCCTCTATACTTTTCTGTGCAATGGAGTGTGGGTTCTTCTTCATGCACTTGGCTAAGCCAGCCAAAGATAAATGAAGTCCTGAAGATGCCCTCAAGCATGTATCCAAATCATGGCTTCCCTTTTTTTCCAGATGTATTTTGGAGGAAGGACTCCCTGCATTCACCATTTCATCCTCCTCCCGCTTTGTATTTACACTAGAGGAAAAATAATGTAGCTCTCTGACCCCATTATGTCAAACATTTCCCAGTAAGAACACTGTGTTATATATGATGTTACATCGAAAATAAAGAGCTCAAAGTCTGTTATAACACAGTGGGTTTGGGCAATTTAGGACCATTATGCATGCTGAGTTGCAATGTTCCATTGGGGAAGGAGGGTCAAAGAGCAGCTTCCTACTTAATACTGTGTTCCTTCCTAATGCTTTAAACAGTTCATAAAATCAAAACCATTCTCCTTTGTTCTGTTCTTACTCCTAATGGGAACTTTTTATTGTTAATTCATATTATCTAAATATGAAGATGTTCACATCACTCAATTTTACTAGTACCATAAAAGGAATATAAATATTTCTGTTCAGTCCTTTGCTAAATGAATAAACATATGTCTGGAACTTTAATCTACATTCCACTGTCTTTTTTAATTCTGAAAGCCTAAGTCTTCATGGTCTTTTTCTTTAAAAAAAACACAAAACTTTAATCAATTATTTTGCTCTAGAGTTCTAAACTAGTTTGCAATAATTAATGGTATCCATGACATTTTGTTAATTTACAGTGCATGTTACTAATAAAGTATTATTTCAAATAGTAAAAGTTAGAAAATGAGATGTTTTCATTCATTCCCTTTGAAGAATGTTTAAAATGCATACAGTATGTCAAGATTTCCTATTTATTCAGTAATCAAGTTGTAAAGTACACATGTAAACATTACTGAGTGTTCCTCATGCCGCAGAGTGTTGAAGGAAGATTATAGTGCACTCTACTAGTTTTAGAAAAATGAACTGAAGCAAGATCCATTAGCTTTTTCACAATATGCATAGATGTCAAGGGATGGGGGATTGCATATTGGTGCTGTTTTATAGTAGTTGTCACTCACACTGAATAAAGGTATGCAAGCTGAAATTAGGAAAAGCCTCCCACATTTCTAGACTGTAAAAGCAGATAAAAATGAATTCAGTGCACCCACAAACATGCTCCAAACTAGGGCATATTCTTGCAAAGCCCTTTTTGAGCCAAACTCCCACTGAAATCAATAGGAGTTGCATGCATGGACGGTTTGTGAGATCAGACTCCTAACTGTTACCAGTATAATTACGAAAATAACTATTTCCTAGGTGACCAAACCTGCTTTCCCTTCTCTGGCATCTCCTGTTGACATCAGTAGGAATTTTGCATCAGTAAAATTTGCTGGACCAGGCCTAAATTCTGTAAATAACTGAGTGGAACTCAAACCGAACTAAATCTTGCCCTTTTATGCAAACATGCAACTCTTCGGGGTGCATAATCTAAATGAGGGTGTTATTTGCTCCCTCCCTTTGACAAATAAGGTGGTATTGACTTGCAAATATCTGCTATGTTTGATTATTAGCACAGCATGAAGCCTACTAATTCTGAGCAAAAACCTTCCTACTACAGTAAAAATTGTGTATTTTTGCAACACCTTAACAAATGTTTGATTTAAAGACTTTCTGTTAAAAACTAATGCCAAATAATGCTGACAAGAAGTCATTAGCAGAAAATGTGATTATTGCAGCTTACTTTTTATATGATCTGTGTCAGTATTCTTGACAAATAAAGCAACTGACCTTTTATTAAAAGGAATGATTGTTGTTAGTAATTATATTAAGCCACACTAAATGTAATAGATCTTCAAAGCAGCCCTCTATAATTTGTCTTTTCTTTCTACATTTGGAAACATTTCTTGCTTTCTTCAAGGTTGTTCTTTTAATGATTGAGTCACTAAAATATTTGTTTCTCTTTAGGGCTGGGCTACACTACGGGGGGAAGGGAACTCGACCTAAGATATGCAACTTCAGCTATGTGAATAGTGTAGCTGAAGTTGCAGTACCTTAGATCGACTTACCTGGCCGTCCCCATGGTGGTGAGTTGACCGCAGCTGCTCCCCCGCCAACTCTGCTTACTCCTGCTGCTGAGGTGGATTACAGGCATCAATTTGGGGATTGATTTATCGCGTCTCCTTTAGAATGACTTTTCTAATCTTAATTATAAAAGCTCTTAGATATATTTCTTTTAATAAACGGAAATTTTCACTTCATTATAGCACTTCTGTCATATCAAAAATGTCTCACCATATCATCTTTGTAAAGAAACCTTGTCGCAGATTGTATTGTAGAAATCCAAGTACACAGGGTTCTTATCAGCAGAAAAGAATTTTCAGCTTGTATTTTCAGCTTCCTAGATGTAACATTCTGTACCTTCTCACCAAGGACACAGCCTGGCAACCCATGTACAGGGTATCATGAGCATGTGTAAGGTGAACATCACTTAGCAAAGCTACAATAATCCTCATTTCCAATTAGTTAGACAAAAAACAGTTGATACTCTTAATGTAGCATAGGAAGAGTAGCTATAGAATTCATAGTACAATTTCAATTACCATTTTATTATTATAATGGCAATGGAAACATAATGCATTATGAACAAATTCAGCAATATGAAAATCCAGATTATATACTTTTTGGGGGAGTAGAATGCAAAACCTTGTGGTGTTTTTATTTGAACATTCCTGTGGTTAGATGTTCGGCTGTGTGTGTTTTTCCTGTGTGCTGCCCCAGCTCTGCGCCAAGACTTAGCACAGCAGACCTCGAGCAAACCACCCAATAACCACAAAAATCCTTTAAGGTACAAAGGCACCCAGCCAGGTTTATTGTCAACATAGCATGGTACTAGTATCCCACGAACTATGCTGGACTGCTAATACATCTATGCCTATGACAATAGATGCAGCTCAGTCAGTGGTGGAACTTTCCGCTGTCCCCTAGGCAACCATGACTGCTCCTTGCTTTGACCGTGGCTTGCTTTAGACTTTGCCACCTGACTTGGATTCTGACCCTTGGTATCAACACTACACACTCCTCTGTTCTGACTCTTGGTACTGACTGCTTCTGTTGGAATCCTGACAGTAAAGTCTGCATGCGACAATCAACAAGTATCACACTCTTCATTTTTACTTCCTTCACCGAGCTAAACATATATAAATGAATGCAGGGTTAAAACAGACTAGATAAATATATTGGTAATTTTCCTAACTTATTTATTAGCTGAGTATTTATCCTAGCTTTCTGATATCCTTGCTTGACTAGCTCTCCCGGCACAGTTGATCAGAAGGTAAGATGCAAGCTGATGAAATCTTACTAACTAACCATAGGCTCAATACTCAACTCAGTAAGTTGAACATGACTGCATATCTGATGGCAGAAACTGGTCTGGCGTGTATTGTCTTGGTTACTAGTTTTTGGGCTTACTCAGCTGTACCTCTGCCTTTTTATGGCAATTTAACTACTTACACTTATCCTAGATATGTAAGATATGTTTTAAGGCTCATTTGCAGTACTCCTTGTCCTTTTCTTCTGCTTGTCTATTTCCAACTTTGCTATATGTGTACTTTAGTTTATTCAATATGATTATCTTCAGTCTTCACTAGCATGTTGTTATTATTTATTAAAAGTATTTATTATTAAACTTTAGTATTTAGTGCCATAGATATTTACAGCAAGAGTAAAGGCCTGAGATCTGATTCTTTTTTCATGCCAGTGTAATTCTGAATAACTCTATTTAAATCAATGGAATTACACTGATGTAAAATTGTATATGTGATGCACCCCTAACTCTGTTACTTTACCATCCTCTAGTATTAACTATGATTTAATCTACTGTAGGTATTTAAAATAGAAATCCCTAGTCATACTCTTTCCAGGATGGTACCATACTATTGGTGAAATATTGCACTGAAATCAGTAGCAAAACTTCCACTGATGTAAGCAGAGCCAAGATTTCATCCAAGTCATAGGTTACTATTATCCTATTATACTACTATTATCATTCGAAATACCAGAATTCAAGAGAAACACATTTGTTTAGTCAAAATATGTTTCGTTTTGACTTCCTTGCCCACTTCATGCTGTTTCCTGCTTGAATAGCATATAGCAGTTAAAACTAAGCATTAAATGAGGTGCAATTTTAATGCCTGGCTGTAGTTTACATTTAAAATATAGGAAATACCACAAAAAATAAATATATTTGTTTACGTTCATTGGTGACCATTTTATACTATTTTACATCACCCTCTCTCCAATTATATTGGAAATAAGGATTTACATGTTCAGAAAATACTGTTAATAAAATATTTCCTGAGGTCTTCAAGCCATAAAGAAGAAAGCTAGAGACTGAGAGATCCTATAACTCTGAGCTTTCGCTGACAGCAGAAACCAGAACAAGAGGTTTAAAACTACAGCTGCTGCAGCAGTGTTCTTCTGCAATTCAAGTAAAAAATGAACCCTAAAAATGGCAAAACTGTCTGACCCAATTTTAATGAGCTTTTTCCATATTTGTAAACTAATATGGATGAGGCCTAAAGCCTAAATAGCAAACATATATGGTCTTTATCCCCATCTGATATTTAATCTCACGTAGGTGACATGCATTTCTGAGGAGCCAAAGGACTTGTCTTCACTTCAGTGTTAGCTTGAGGTTTAATTCTAGTGTTGTCCCTAACCTGACTCTCACGCACATGCAACAATCGTGAGGGCAGGTTAAGTGGTGTGTTAAATTAAAGTAGCTGGCCCATCAGGAGGTTTGGGTTGAAGTTCAAGTGCTGCTGATGCTTGAGCTAGTAATGCAGTGAGAAGCAGCTACAGGCTATAGTTTGAGTTAGCACAGTTCTATTGCTAACCCACACATTCTGCTAATCAAATCACTCCGTGTCGCTGGAATGTTACTTTGCAATGTGGCCACTATCACTAACCCAAGTATACTGAGGCCTTGGTTACACTTGCAAGTTATACCGCAATAAAGCCACCTAGAGCGCTCTACCTTACTCCCTGTCCACACTGGCAAGACACATAGAGTGCTCTGACTCCCTGGCTGGAGCACTCCTGGGACTCCACATTGGCAGGAGGATTAATGTCTCTTGCGTATTGGGTGAGACGCTTCAGCGTCTGTGTGAATGAGGAGTTACGTTACTGCACTCTGACCTCCGGAAACGTCCCATAATCCCTTTAAGTCAAGTGGTTACTCTTCTCTTTGTTGTGAAATCGTCTGCAGGAATGTAGATGGGCCCTTTCAAACCTCTGTTTCAGATGGATGGCTGCTTAGCTCCTTTGAGGCAAAGCAAACATTTACTGTTTGCTTTGAGTGAGAGAGAGGCAATGGTACAGGGGGGTCTGAACTTACAAGACAGCATGCTGACACACTCTCAGCACCCCCAAAAACCCACCCTCTCTCCCCCCACATATATACAACATATTCCCTGTCAAACTCTACCCCACCCCCTGCATTTGAAAAGCATGTTGCAACCACTTGAATGCTGGGATAGCTGTCCATAATGCACCTCTCCCAATGCAGCTGCAAATGTGGCCACTCCAGTGTGCTTGCATGCACCTGTATATGCAGCTTGGCTAATCAGACACCTACATTGACCGACCTGGTTCTCTGTGCTCTATAGATCACTTCCATGGCCTGGTAGCTTGTAATATGGTAGTTCTAAAATCACAAGGAGGCTATCTTTGTAAGGATTATTATTGTATTCACATGGATGCTACAGTAAGCAAGGAATAACATAAACTGTTCAAAATTAACATGCAGGGAAGTGGCAGAAACTTTAACATCAATTAAATATTGGTTTAATTTTCAAAAACAGTTTTTTTTCCGGCACTATTACATGGTTCTCTGGGTTTAGACCTGAGATAGACTAAGGGCCAGATTCTGTCTTCCTTACTGACATTGAGTATTCTGCAAAGTAGGCCTATTGACTTCAGAGATGCTACTTGCTGAGAAATGAACTCTCATTGTCAGTAAACGTGGCTGAATCTGCCCCTAAGGCTATGTCTACATTCAGAGTGAGGGATGTGATTCCCTAGTTTGCTTACACAGACTCGTGGAAGCTTGAGTATAAATAGTAATCTAGCCATGGTAGCACAGGCAGTGGCAGAATGGCTTAGCCATGCTGAGTATGAAGCTACAGTTGCCTAAGCCATGCTACCGCTGCCTATGATACAACGGCTACGCTGCCAGTTATATTTGACCTAACTCTCATTGAGCGACTGTGAGCTATATGCTCATTATGCCCAGATGCGCTTTGATCTGTAGCAAACCTCAGTTCTCCTACAAAAAGTGATTCACTTTTCCAATGACATCTTAAAGAGAGGTGTTGAAGTGGCTTCTGCTTTAGCATCATATTTGCTTTGCTTCTTGTGCGTGTGAGCTATAATACTGCTTTATATTCAATGAGGTCGATGTGTGTGATCTCATCTATGAGGTATGTGACTTGGGTATTTTTTAAAATTAGCAATATACTATGTGATTTATGCATCACAGATAAATAGTCTCATTGCCACTCATTCATTTAATTTAGAAATGGAATATATTGCGCACCTACATCTTTGTCTGTATTTCTATCATAAAGATTTGTTCTTGACAGGTCTTTATCTAAGCTGTTAAATCATTAGCTCTTATAAGTGTTTCTTTCAGTGGTTTTGCATGAATTATTTAGGGACAGATTTTTTAAAGGTGGTATTGTTGTTTTCCTAGTGCAAAGCACCATTCTGTCCAGTCAGCCACATCACTGAATTACCTTCACCACAGGTGCCCCTACCCTTGGCACCTGGCATCAGTCTCTGCAACATGTTCTTAGGCAATCTTCCTCCACTCATCCAACCCACACTTTTTAGTGTGATGATCTATTCAGGTCAGTGTTATCAGTGAAGCAGAGATGACTGCTTTGTCATCAATCAACAGATACACTCTCCTGTATGTTTCTACCAGTGGCTCTTTTTAAGACTTCTTCAAGCCAACTGTTCAAGTGGGTGGGTAAATAATGTGTAGACCTGTCTGACACCTGTCCTCATGTCAAACCAACTACTCTGATAATGCCCCACAAACACCAAAGCTATCATGCTTCTGTAGAGATTTTATTTCAGTCTTACTACATTTTCACCATAGCTGACCAGATGTCGGATTCCCAAAAGAGGTTTGTGTCATGTGCTATCAAATGCCTTAGCAAAATCCACTAAGATGTGGACCACTTTCCTATTATTTTCCAGCACTTTCTCATATAGCACGTGCTGATTGAACAATTGAATGCTCTGATGCATTTCTTTTTTATCTAAGCGGGGCTTGTTCTTCGGCTAGACAGTTCCCTGTCTTGGGCTCAGTTCCCTTCAGAATGGAGCACAGCAGTATTTTGCTAGTGTGTCAGTAATGTGATATTGCAGCAGATGCCACAAACAGCCAGGTCCTCCAAGGATACATATAAGTGCCTAAGATGAAGATAGACACCTAGTGGAATTTTGAAAATACTTAGACGCCTATCTGCCATTGAAATCAATGGGAGCTAGTTGCCTCGGCACTTTTGAAAATACAACTTGCCGCCTATCTGTGTCTTTAGGCACTTAGATATTTTTAGTCTAACAAAATATTCTCTCCAACTCTTCCTCCCACTTGATACTTAGGCATATTTAAAAATATAATTATATATGTGGAATAGCTGTAATTTGAGAAGCCATGAGCAATCTCTTGATAATTCTTTTTATAGAAAAAATAAGATTCTCTGTAGCTTATCCAAATTTTCAGTCCTTGTCAGTATTACAATCCAGAATTATTTTTCACTTTTGATTTTTGTGTCTCTTATAATCATGATGCATTGTGGAGATGACAATGGTAGCTTTGACTTTTGATAAAATTTGGGAAAATAGCTTCAAGTGGTCACCATATCCAAATTAAAAGGCAGACCTTGTTGGTATCTTGTAGCTGTATTTAAATCGGAATCATAGGTTTTAATTTGTATTCTCCTGGGCTAATATCTAAAAGAATATTTAAAAGTATATAACCCGATACTGCACTTATTTGGGATAGACCTCCAGGTGGTATAAATTGTCATAGCTCCATTGACTTCGGTGGAGCTGTGACAATTTGCATCAGTTGAGGATCTGCCTCAGCGGGAGCCAGACAGAGGAACACATTTAAAAGCTAAAACAATTAAATGTGGGTGCCCATGAAAATGAACAAGCGCATTTTTCCACTTGCAAAAAATCTGTGCCTGTATATGCAGCTTGCCTAATCAGACACCTACATTGACCGACCTGGTTCTCTGTGCTGATCACTTTCCCTGTGAAAGGTGGTGCAAAATGCTGCCATTCTGAGCTGGTACCATTTTGTCCATCTGTAAATAACCAGACAAAGTGTGGAATTGTGGAGGGTCAAGTCCTCTGAGTGCAAGAACTCAACTTGCATGATGAAATGAGGGATTTTGAAGTTAAAATGGCAATGTGCACATTTTTGTGGACACACTCAAATGTTGGCAAATTTGGTGAAAAAGAAGAAATACATTACCATTGTCTGAGACATTTTAGATATGGGTAAGAAAGAGGTATTATGTGTTTGATCAAGTTCACTTGATTTAATATTATTATTCATTTGGGACAGATGTTGCAGTCAGGTATATGTGCACACAAGTTCTTCTAGCTTTACCATTGATAGGCAGACAGACAACCATATTTCATTGCCAACTAATATGGCAGGAATGTTGGGTGTGACACTCCCAACACAGTGTTGGCCCAACTCTTCTGAAATTCCAATGGAATGTTACTTGGGAAAAAAAAGCCAACACATCTTGCTGGAGCACTAAGGTTGCAGTGAACATCAACGGTAAAAGGGTTAGATCAAAAACAAAGTCCTAGTGTTCATTACTTTGGGTGATTCAATTTTTTGGATGCCTAGCAGTGTGGCTGCTTCTGAAAATGGCATCCTCAATAAATTGGTAATCACTAGATTAGTTTAGAAGGTATTTGCTGATTGGTAACCATAACTGTAGCAGTACTTACTTTAGGTACCTTGTGTGGTCATGCAGCTGTTCTTTTTCAGTCAGAGGCTGTTATGCTCATAACTGCAAAAGGGTGGGGGAGCTAACTAATGGCAAGCCTATCAGAGTAAATAAATTTATTTGTATGACTCCTGACTGGGAGGACAAAAGAAACCTGGACAGTACTGAATTTCAATCCAGGTACTTTATGGTCTTTTTCTCTCTTTTCAACCATTAATAGTTTGCAAGTGCACAAGTTTCTAAAAGTAAAATAGATGGGACAACTTTTACACTCAATTGTACAGAAGTCAATGAAATTGCATGAGTGTAAGGGCAGTATTTTGGACATGTAGTTGAACTCTGTTGAGGCAAAACAGGAACTGGCTTATTCTATAACAAGAGAAGAGCAATCCCTTGCCTGAACATGAATCTACAGCTTTTCCAGTATGTCTGTCTCTCCAAGGATAAGAAACTCATTCGTCTAGACTCCTGAGGGGGTGGAAGGGTTCCCAATACATAGCCAACACCCATTTTAAAGATAGGAACATCTCCCTGTTTAATGTGATATATCAGTGCTTCTAGAAGATATTGCTTTTGCTTCCCCACTTTAATTTTCTCTTCATCCTTGGTATTTTTGTCTTTCCACTCCCCACAGGCTATTTTCAGTTCGGAGGCAAAATATGTTACATTAGACAGTCACATAGCCTCTGTCTTTTTCAGCTAGTTGGAATATGGAGCTGGACCTGAGAACTATTTGTGTAAGGAGTCTTGTTGAATTTTTATTTTTATTTTTTTTCAGAAGATTCTGCATCCATCTGATGCTTTTGAATTTGTGTCTGAGCTTGTTTTGAGTGGCTGAGTGAGATCCAGTGAAGCCTGTTAGCACTGTTGCAGAGGGATGCTGGCTGGGAAATATTGTATGCTGTTGGCAGAATAACAGTGTGTGGAGATGAACAGTGTGCCAACCAGGAAACTTTGAGAGAAGAGACAAGGGAAGTTGCCAGCTAGAAAACAGAATTCAGCCAGCAGATCTAATAAATAGAGAACATTTCAGTGTGGGGGATGGAGCCTCCTCTCACAAGGGAGAGAATGAGACTGAGAGAACAGTTGTTAAATGCAATGTAGTGAGGAAAGCCAGCAAGAGGCCTAAATAGTCTGAGTCACTTGCATGCTGGTATAGCCACCTTGTTCATTGTGAGCTGCCAAGCAATATCGGGTGAGAGAATGAGTGCACAAGGCCACTGCTGTGAGAAGAAGCCATAGGGAGAAGAGTTAATTAGAGGGTCTGAGAAACAAAGAGTTGGTGTGATATATTGGGTGCAGAAAAATTGCTGTGAAGAGTGGATGAATGATAGAACCCCCTGCTGTAAGCTCTCTAGGTCCTAAGGATTGAGATAATTTATGTTGGATTCTCTTGACACTGCCTAGGCTACTGTTGCTTACCTAGGGTTTAGGAACTTTGGGGTGTAAACTTGACAGAGGCCTTCAGTTATATTTTGTGGTTTTGCACAATATTTTTGAACCTTTTTCACCATAATGCTTCATTTTTCCTTTGTGCCACAGTCACAAATGCAAAATGGATTTATTTTTCAGAGCCCTGATGAGACAAGGCTGGTGAAGCAGGATTTATTATTGGAACATCTTCTGTTGGTGTGAGAGAGAAGCTTTTGAGAAGCTGGTACAATAAAATATATATTACCTCTCTCATCTTTTCTTTCTGGACCAACATGGCTACAACAGCACTGTAGTTTGCAGAACCCATCAGATTATTAAAACCATTTGGATCTGCTTTCCTTTCTGATTTAGTCAGTGTTGCTATTTCACACTTTCCTCTTTGATCCAGGTTTTCACATTGTCTAGTGAGTACTGCACTATTATTAGGAATTAACATCAAAAGCCACATCTGTTAAGCTAGTTTTTCAGTACTGCCTTTAGCAACTCAAGCTATTTAGCATTGAAATGTGGATAAGGTAAATCTGAATTTGGATATGTTAGCGTCACAGGAAGTAATTATCACTGATATTGTGTTATGTTGTTTGTGATCAGAACCTAGATGTAGTTATGCACTGAAATGTGGCCTAGGACATTGGATGAATTATTTTCTGAACAAAACTTACTCCAAGTTTACTGATTGACTTTCTCTAGTTCAGTTGATGGTAATCTCTGTGGTATCAAATGTGGCTGCTTTATTTAGCATCATTGCTCTACCAGCATGGTCTGAGTTGGGAGCAGGAATTTAATTTAATTTGCTTACAACCTATGGAGATTAACACTTTTCATATTTGATGTCCCTTTTTCTCCTCAAAGTCCTGTCAGTACTGTGTTAGGTCTCGGAACTATAAGCACTTCCACAAAAGACAATGGAATCAAAATCACTTGAAATCTTCCACTTGGAGCTTGACAGATACCTGTTGGAGATATTCTGGTGATATAAGAATATTACAAAACTGAAAAATCCCATTATTAATGGAGCAGATAAACTAAATAATTAGTGTTCAGATACCGCTGTAATGGACACTATAGAAGTAACTAAGATGCACTGAGATGCTCCAGCCAAGATTAGGGCCCCTTTGTGCTAAGTACTGTGTAAGCACGTAGGAAGTGTGTTCTTCCTCAAAGAGTTTACAGTCTAAATAGACAAGACAGATACAGGTGGGAGAGGGAATAGAGAGACAAACAGGTGAATTGACTTGCCAAAGGCCATACAACAGATCAGAGCTTGGACTAGAATCCAGATAGACAGATAAACTGCTATGAGTCCTTTCAATCCCTAACAAATCAATGCGACAAACTATGGAGCACTCTAACATAATGAATGTGGTAACCTCATGAGAAGGTGGCACTGAATGCATATGGTCAAAAGTAGGGTGACCAGATGTCCCAATTTTATAGGGACAATCCTGATTTTTGGGTCTTTTTCTTATATAGGCTACAATTACCCCCCATCTGCTGTTCAGATTTTTCATATTTGCTGTCTGGTCACCCTAGTCAAAAGATGATGGGTCATTTTTAAGCAATTAGTTTGGTTACAAAATGCTGGATTGAATGTTTCATTCTGATAATTTAGAGCTTGGGATACCTACTTGTGGGTGGATACTTTGTGGGATGATGTCACACTTAGAAATAGTAACTATCATGTCTGTGGTTCATTTTTTACCACCATGATGTTCCATTCAAACTGATGGTGTTGAGTGTCTAAGTTTATAGTTTGGTAAGCATATTTATTTATTTGATTTATAAACCAGGGCACCAGGTCATTTTTGGCAGAAAGTCTTCCTGAAGGAGGTGGTAGTAGCTGAAGTGCCTCCACCTCTAACCCACCTCTTCATGTATAGAGGCCAGGACAGGACATGCAGGGGCCATGACTTGAACGGTCAGGGATATGCTGATTTAGCAGCTGGGAATCCTATATAGTCCTGGCCACAATTTAAAGTTGTCCTTCCCTGATGGAATTTCTGGGGACGGCAGCAGCACAAACACCACATGATCTCCATAGGGATGAATAATCTTATAGTGCAGTTTCCCCAATAGTGAATAGGTTAGGTGTAAATTGCAGCCCACCAATATATACTTAAATTGTGCATATTGGTGTTAGACTGCTTATAATTGCCTATGAGACATCATGACTAGTCTCGTTACTGTGAGCCATTGTTTCCATGGGGAACGGTGACTTTTGCTCCTGAGAACTTGGACTTAGACACATTAATAGTGTTTGGTTATCGTGTGATAACAGCTCCATTAACATGTGTCACTGCTATTCTAACACAGAATAAGGTGGTTGCACTTACAGTTTGTTAGCTTGGTTGAGAAGATTTGAAGCTGTACACTCGAAATTTCTTCAGAGTCCTTTCTGTATTTAATAGATATTCAGTTATGAACTTGGTGGTAGAATAAGGTGTGTACATAATATGATTACTATGTTATAGTATTTATTGAAGAAATGTTCCTTATTTCCATAATAAAGAAGCACAAATAGTTGTACGTTATGGAACCTCTTCCATAGTTAATCTGTTTTTTGACGATAGCTCCCAAACATGTCAAGCTTCCCTTTATTAGCTTCATTTTGTTTTCAGCTCACTGTTTAGAAGCTTTTCTCTGAAATTAATGGTCCAAGAAAGGTCTCCAACCACCTGGCTATAAAGGTGTATTTGTTTTGTTGTGTTTTAAGGTCCTAAAATGGTTGTGGAGTCCAGATTTCTGTGATTTTTTTAAAAGGCAACATACATTATGATACTCTTTTTGTAAAAAACAGACTGAAATATCTTTTCTCCATATTGTCTTCATTCATTTTTTCCTGAAGTGAAAGCAGAAGGTTTTATACAAAATGTAACTGTCCCTTGTTTTAGTAGTACTGTAACATTTAGTTTTATAAAAGATTCATGAGAAGAAAGAATGTTTGAGATGTATTTTAGCTTAAATCATCAAGGAAAGTGAAGTGCAGAGTAAATGTGCATAATTAACTAAGGCCCTGATTCAGCAAGGTATATTAATTAGAAGTTAGACAACATGCTTATTTTACTCTTTTTTTTAAAGGTAGATAGAAAACTGTAGCACATTATAGAAAATCATAGCAGAAACTGCAGTTTAGAGCTAGCCTGAATCTCTCAGTGTAATACTAACATTTAACTGCTAATTTTAACTGTTAAGGTATACTATCTGCATAATACTAATGGCTATTGAGCTTCATTTTCCTTGTCTATTTAGGCAGAATCTATGCAGATGATCAGGATGGCATTGCAGACTGTAAAATGGATCTAAGAGAGAATTTCTTTGAATGCATACACAATTTATTGTTGTGGCTGATGAAAATTAAGCAATTTTCTCATCTTTATCCATTGATACAGCTGCCACGAAAGGTTGTTTTTCTAGTCTCCAGTATGAGACATGAAAAAATATGCATAATGAGAAGATAGCAGGATCCCTAGAAAAATACACGATATTCAGTGTATTTTACAAACATTTTCTAGTTTTTCCTTTTTGTACACTGACGTCTATAGTCATAAGGCATATTATAGTCACCTCTCTTTTTTTGGTCTGCATATGCCTATGTAGGATTACTTCTAATGTGAGGTTTCAAGAAAAAAATGGGCCTAATTTTCTAAAACGTAAGTATAAATTTTACAAAAATGTTTGAAACATAATTCCAGACAGTGCAAAAAAAAAAAAAAAAAAAAAAAATCTTTAAAGGAGCAATGAAAGTCCACTCAGCTTCTCTCTTGCCTGGTTTGAATGGAATGGAATTTTAAATGGAGAGCCTCTTGAAATGGCAGAACAGTTATTTCCTCATACCCTGATCATGTGAAAGTCCCTGATTCTATGTTCCTTATCTGGCACCCATTATAGTGCTGTGCACAAACTGGATTTTTTTGTTTTGGATGGAGTTTTATGATTTTGAAATTTCTTCTGTTCCAGAATGGAAGAAGAAAAATAAATAAATAAATAGAAATTCCTACAATCCAAAATTCTGGGGAATAAAATTGCATTTCAGGTCAATCACAACATTTAATTTTGACAATCAAAATGTTTTGTTTAGATTTCAACTTTATTTTATATTATATAAAATTTTAAATAATTGAAATTGAAAGTAGTTTCAAAATAGGAAATCAAAAATTCCATTCGCAAAAGATTGAAATATTTTACTTTAAATTTGTTACAAAATGAATTTTCATCAAAGGTGACCCATTTCTGCAAAACGTTTTGCTTTTGATCAATTATATTTTGGGGCAGAAAACTGTTCAGTTGGAGAGTTTGACCAGCTCTACCTTATTACCGTAGTCTCCCAGTGCTTTACAATCTTTAACACGTTTATCCTCACACCCCTATGAGACAGGGAGATGGTATTTATTATCCCTATTTTATAGAGAGGAAAATGAGGCCCAGTCTTGCCCAGTGTTCCAGTTGAAGTAAGGCACTGAACCTGAGTCATCTGAGTGTCAGACTAACATTGTCAACACTGGACTCTCCATCCTCTATGTACCAATGCTGTGTGACAGGGGCTTAATGAGGTATCAGGACAGTGGGGCTGTTTGGTTGGAGCCTAGGCACAGCAACTCAATTAATGAGACATTATCCCTCAATACTTCATGTATAATCCATAGGCTACCTATTGTTGCATTGTAATATTTGTCAAATTATTTTTCAATATCAAATCAATTTTAAAAAAACCAGGACTCATGAAACCAAAAATACCCCAGCCTTTGCTTTATGTTGTTTATGAGAGATATGTTCAATTATCTTTAGTTAGCGGATCAGGTTCCTGCCCTCTTCTGTTGCCTTCCTGAGCTATGAGAGTTCCCCCCTGCTCATACATCCCCTTTGAACTTCCTAGATCCCCAAGACCCATTCCCTTTAAGAAGATGATTGGAATATAATCTCAGAAGTTCAGTCTCTTGACGTTCTCCTGACTTTCTATTCAGCTCTTGATGCATTGGGGTTTTTTCTTTTGTTCTCTAGCAGTGGGCTGTCCAGCCCATGAAGATAACCATACCTTAGATACCCCAACTATATCATTTTTCATTACATGTTGCTATCATTTATAGAAAAAATGCTTTTAACTAGTCCCCAAACTCTCATATCTCTGCTAGTTTGGGGTTTAGTTATGAATTCACAGCTCAGACATCAAAAGTTTTGAGCTTTTCTAGGAAACTTAGATCCAGTTTCCAATGACTAAAGGAAAATTTATGTCTTTTTTATCAAAAGATGGTGTAATGTCAGTTTCATGTGTTTTAGAGGATTTGGTTGCATGTGTGTGTATCTGTTTTTAAATTGTGAATGATGTGAACACAATGCAAATTGAAACCAAGGTATATGTCCATGCAAACTCCTCTGAAGAGCCAGAGAGATCCTTGAGACCTGATTCTGAAAAGTGCTGAGGACTCATAATTCCCGTTTAAATCAATGAGAGTTGCAGGCACTTATGGAGACAGGCTCTTAGATCTACCCTTAGTTGTACACGCAGTTCCAAAGAGGCCTGCTGTTATTGAAGTCAATGCATGTGGGATTATAGCACATAATTACCTAAGAAATGAAACCTGTAAGCTTCTCCAAGCAGTTATTTTCTCTATATGAGTCTTATTGGTTTAACCCCATCACACTTACATAACTGGCATTTTGGTTTTGATATGATCCTGTAAGGTTCCCTCTGAGTTTCTGTAGTTTCACAATTAATCCAGCCATTTGCTCCTCAAAGTAATTGTTTAAAAGGGTGCTGAGTTTGAGTAACAGTTCTCTGTTGCTTATAGGATGCAATAAAAGATACAATACTGTGGGACCCAAGAAGACTCATAATTCTTTCTCCGCCCCATAACTAATATAAAAGCTTGGCCAGGTGTTTCTTATGTACTGAAAACATTTATTTTTCTGTCTAATCCAAGGAATAGTGTTAAATCTATCTTTTATAAACACATTGGGTTTTGCATGTATATGCAAGAGGCCCATTAAGTGACAAAGCATTACAATACTTACTTTCTACTTAGTCATTTCTGAATCTTTTATTACACACAATTGCTTTTGTGTTTTGCAGTTAAACCACAATCCCCCAGGGTCATAGTGTTGGTCTGCTGCATCTGTAAAAACACTTCCAGCTCTATTACTGAGTGAAATAACAATGAAATACAATAAGCCTTCCAACCCTTACTCCCTTTTGGCTTTCAAATGAAACTGGTAACTTCCTGGAAGCTTTATTCCCAAAATGTTCTATTAGTGCAGTATGATGCTGGAATGATATTAAAATGTCTTGCACATTAGGAGTAACTTTTATGTACAGGACAGCTCTCTACAGTGTATTGCAAACAGCAGACTTAACAACTAGTCGGAAAGATCTCCCCAGAGCAATGGCCTAGCTCCCTAAACACTGTCAGTGGCATCATTGTCCAGTGTTGAACTGCAATATATGAAAATTGCAGCAGATAGATTTTGTGCATAATGATGCTCAGAAGATTCAAGTTGTCATTAGGATACTGCAGCTCCTTTCATTTTTGGTCCACTGAGTTGGGAGCAGGCTTTCAAACTGTGGAGCCAAAAAAAAATCTAACACAGCTTCCATGCAATAGTCATATATCCTATTATTAAATGAATAGATCTCTTGTTATTTCGAGTGCCCCAAATAAATTAAAATTTTTAGCGAAAATAGTGGAATTTGAGGTGAATAATAAAACAAATCTTTATTTAAAAGCCTTTTTGCAGTTTAATTTCCTATCCCACCTGAACACTTTAGGGAATTTAAAAGTATTTTGACCTAATATTCTAGTGAGGAAAGTTATAACTAAATAGTCTGTTCTTTTTAGCAGTAATATCATTCATGCTTCAGCACCTGCTTCTTCATCGATGGTAGCAGCTGTTTGAGTTGAAAAAAGGAATGAGACCTTGATAGTTTCACACTCTACACTATTGTATATTAAGTTAAAGCAGCTACTGTAAATCTGACAAATCTCGGAGGAAGCTTCTACTTCTAGGTGCCTTTCTAAATATCTGATAGATATTTGTGAGAACTTTAGGCACCTTTTCCCTAGAAAACAAAGAGAAAAACTACTTTATATTATGGTTTCGGCATAGAATTTCACTAAAATGCATGAAAAATTCAATTCAGGATTCATTATATCTTGCACCGTCGTGCCAGAGTCTATTAGTGTTTGAAAGTACAAGAACTGCTTTTGGCAGACAGAATAATTCTTCCTTCTAGATCATTCTACAGCAAGGTTAATCATTTAAATCTTGGCATAGCTGATGATCATCTTACCAGAGTAAATGTAAAATATGTTAGGTGTTCAGAGGATAAAATGCAAAAAGTAATGATCTACATGAATATTCTGTATCATTTGTTCCAATGGTATTGATTCAAAAGCTATAAATAAATGAAGATAATTATCATAATGTTATAAATATTTATAGTGCATGTTTGGGACCAGATTCTTAGCTGATGCAAATCAGTGAAGCTCCATTGCTTTCAGTGAAGCTAAACCAATTTACTCTAGATGGAAGTCTGATCCTCGATTTTTTTTTTTTTTTATGAAGGAAAATCTAGTAAATTGTAGCCAAGTTTTGGACCTCCTTTTCAGAGCATGAATTTTTAAAAAAGAGTGGGATTATCATTCCACTATGTACGGGCCATGGCCATGGAGAGAACATACTAGTGTACTCCATCTTATCTGTACACTGCAAAGAACAGCTCCATTCTGGTTTCCTCCACGGCAGGGTATAAGAGGAATTTGGGAGCAGATTAGACTGTGGGGAAGTAGCAGGAATATGGCCTCTAGGTGTGTGACTACATGACCGTTTACCAAATCCCCAAGTCAGGAGACTGTAACAGAAGCTGCAGCATTGCAGAACTGGTGCTACCTGTCCTGTGCTAATTTGGATGAGGAACATTTCATCCATCTGGCTACTATACATTTCCCCTGCACAAAGCCAGTGTAATTGAATTTTGTGCACAGTTTAGGATTTATTTACAGTATTTACAGTATTTATTTACATAGTATTTACAGTACTATTTACAGTATTTATTTACAGTATTTACAGTAAATATTTACAGTATTTATTTGTAAATATTTACTGTAAATATTTATAGTATTATTTGCAAACATTTACAGTAAATATTTACAGTATTTATTTGTAAATATCTACAGTATTTATTTACATACAGTATTTACAGTATTTATTTACAGTATTTATTTATTTATTCTCAGAAGAGAGTCCTCTAACGAAATAAAATGTGTATGGTGAGCCCACAGTTGTATCACAGTAAATATGGAGAATTGTCAGTAATCGATTTGCTCCAATTAGTGATATGTACTAGTTGTTTGTTAGCCAGAATCACTGAGCAGTAAATCTAGTTGCTAGTTAATCCAGAACTAAGGTATGTACAAGAGCTTTGAAATGTCATTTTATGTCAAAATCAACACAAAGCAATTTGACATGCTATGAATCTGCTGTCTGAGAATTGCAATTTTCTTAAGTAAGTTCTCCATTTTAAAATAGCTGAGTTTCTTTCTATGGAAAGTAATTTCTTCTCTAGAAAACTGGCTGCCTTGGGTCTAGTTCTGCGAAGTGCTGAGTACCTTCTGGACTGTGCCATGATCAGCCTTCAGCAGGGGTGAAAGTAACCTGAAGGACTTACCGGTACTATGGAGTCCGGGGTGGGGTTGACCAGAAGAGGTGTGGCCTCTGCTGGAAGAGGTGTGCGGCGGCTTGTTATTTAAATTTAAAGGGCCCTGGGTTCTGGCTGCCGCTATGCTCCAGGGCCCTTTAAATCACCCCCGGAGTCCTGCTGCCAGAGCCCTGGGGTAGCAGTGGCAGGGCTCCTGCAGCTATTTAAAGGGCCCGAGGTGGTAGAGGTGGGGTTATGGTGGCCATGGGGCTCTGGTGATGATTTAAAGGGCCCTGGCTCCAGCCACCGCTACCTCCCTGGGTGCTTTAAATAGCCCCCAGAGCCCTGCCGCTGCCACCCCAAGGCTCCAGCATGCGCTGGGGGCTATTTAAAGGGCCCAGGGCACCACTGCCTCTATCGCCCCAGGCTCTTTAAATAGCCGCCGAAGCCTGCTTAAAGAGCCCCGGGCCCTTTTAATAGCCTCCAGAGCCCCGCAGCCACTACCCCAGGGTGCCAGCAGCGGGGCTCTGGCAGCAATTTAAAGGGCCTGCAGTGATAGAAGCAGGGGAGCCATTACTTTCACCTCTGGCCTTCAGCTTCAGGAGGAGTTGTGGGCATTAAGCGCTATGTCAGAATGCCATGAATACATGGAATACTCAAAGACTATTGTATCAACTTCATAAATGTTAAGTGTATCTTCATGAGCTAGTGATTGTATTCATGATCAGTGGGGAGTTGTGTGCTATTCTCAATACCCTTTATTTTTTACTGAATTCTTCCCCCTTCCCAAAATTCCTGCCTTTTGCAAAAGCAACTATTCAAGTTCTACTGATTTGTGTGTGTGTATGTATATATATATATATATATATATTTGCAAGTGCTGGAACTCCCTGACCTGACCTCGCCGGATGGCACAGCATGCTTGTGCAGAGGAAGTTAACTGCTGGCTGACAGCTGCTGCTGAGCTGTGTGGGAGTGTGATGAAGGAAGCCAGGAACTGGCAGTCAAGAGGGGTTCCAGATCCATCCCGCTGCCCTATAACCTGGATCCCTGCCCATCTCATTCTCTCACTATCCATGAGTGGGCAGGGAGTTGGTGATAGCCCCTATCTGCTTTTCCTGCTGGACAGAACCCCTTTCTGATCCTGGACCTGCAACATAGCCCCATCTACTTCTCTTGCCCACTGGGGGAGCGAAACAGGCAGAGAGCCAGGTCTTTGCAGCTGAGATGGACCACTGCAGTGAAGGGCCCACAGCAAGCTGAAGGCTCCCTTCATGCATACCCCCATGTACCTCCTGGACCTTCATTTTTGGGTTTTACTGATTTTTTTTTCATGCATTTTAATTTTTTTGTGTAAATACTGATAAATTCCTGGGAAATTGTAAATAAAATTAAACCCAAAATCAAGACACCTTAGGTTTTCTGCAGGAATGAAAATGAGCGGAAGGTAAATTAATGCAAATTCCGAGGCAGGTAACAAGTCTAAAGAAGTCTAATTTGCTGGGGCGGGATGGAGTGGGAATTTCATATACTAGTTTGACCTGGTTCAAGAGGTCTGGCAAACAAAGAACTGAAAACTGTTTAAAGTGTTTTGAAGCTATGTTTTCTTTGTAATGCATTTGTTCTTCGTAAATAATACTTTGCTTCATGAAGGTTGGCTGGTCATTTGGTTAATCTTGTCATTGCCCTTGAGAGCATAGGCCTGCAGGTGCTGAAATAAAGTCAGACCTGCTAAGATGAACACAGTAAATTACAAAAAGAACGAGGAGTACTTGTGGCACTTTAGAGACCAACAAATTTATCTGGGCAAAGGCTTTTCATGGGCTAAAACACTCTTCATCAGATGTACAGAGCAGAACACACAGTAGGATGATAAATATATACACACACTCACAGAGAGAGAGAGAACATTAAAAGATGGGGGTTGTCATACCAATTCTAAGAGGCTAATTAATTAAGGTGAGCTATTATCAGCAGGAGAAAAAAGACTCTTTGTAGTGATAATCAAGATAGCCCATTTCAAACAGTCGACAACAAGTTGTGAGTAACAGTAGGGGAAAATTATCATGGGGAAAGATTTTAGTGTGTATAATGACCCAGCCACTCCCAGTCTTTATTCAAGGCTAATTTAATGGTATCCAGTTTGGAAATTAATTCCAGATCAGCAGTTTTTCTTTGGAGTCTGTTTTTGAAGGATTTTTTTTGTTGAAGAATTGCCACTTTTAGGTTGGTTACTGAGTGGCCAGATAGATTTGTGTAGAGATTGTCTGGTTTGACCAATGTACATGGCAGAGGGGCATTGCTGATTGCATATATCTCATTGGTAAATATTCAGGTGAAAGAGCCCTGATGGCATCGTTGATGTGATTAGGTCCTATGATGGTGTCACTCGAATAGATACGTGGACAGAGTTGGAACTGTGCTTTGTTGCAAGGATAAGTTCCTCGGTTAGTGTTTTTATTGTGTGGTGTGTGGCTGCTGCTAAGTATTTGCTTCAGATTAGGGCGCTGTCTGTAAGCAAGGCCTGGCTTGTCTCTCAGAATCTGAGAGAGTGAGGGATCGTCCTTCAGGATAGGTTGTAAATCTTTGATGATGCATGGTTTTAGTTGAGGGCTGAAGGTGACAGCTAGTGGCATTCTGTTACTTTTTTTGTTGGCGCTATGCTGTAGTAGGTAACTTCTGGGTACTCTTCTGGCTCTGTCAATCTGTTTCTTCACTTCAGCAGGTGGGTACTGGTGTTTTAACAATGCTTGATAGAGATCTTGTAGGTGTTTGTCTCTGACTGAGGTGTTGTATCTTATAGCTTGGCTGTGGACAATGGATAGTGTGATGTGTCCTGGATGGAAGGTGGAGGCATGTAGATAAGTATAGTGGTCAGTAGGTTTCCAGTATAGGGTGGGAGTTATGTGACCATCGCTTATTAGCACTGTAGTGTCCAGGAAGTGGATTGCTTGTGTGGATTGGTCCAGGTTGAGGTTGATGGTGGAACGAAATTGTTGAAATCATGGTGGAATTCCTCAAGAGCTTCTTTTCCATTGGTCCAAATGATGATGTCATCAATGTAGCACAAGAAAACTAGGGGACAAGAGCTAAGGAAGCGTTGTTCAAAGTCAGCCATAAAAGTGTTGGCATACTGTGGGTACCCATAGTAGTGCTGCTGTCTTGAAGGTATATATTGTCCCCAAATATGAAATAGCTGTGGGTGAATACTGTCACAAAGTTCATCCACCAGGTTTGCCATGACATTATTGGGGATACTGTTCCTGATGGCTTGTAGTCCATCTTTGTGTGGAATGTTGGTGTAGAGGGCTCCTACATCCATAGTGGCCAGGATGGTGTTTTCTGGAAGATTACCAATGGATTGTAGTTTCCTCAGGAAGTCAGTGGTATCTTGAAGATAGCTGGGAGTGCGGGTAGCATAGGGCCTTAGGAGAGAGTCTGCATAGGGCCTTAGGAGAGAGTCTACATAGCCAGACAATCCTGCTGTTAGGGTGCCAATGCCTGAGATGATGGGGCATCCAGGATTTCTGGGTTTATGGATCTTAGGTAGTAGATAGAATACCCCTGTTTGGGATTCTAGGGGTGTGTTTGTGCAGATTTATTCCTGTGCATTTTCAGGGAGTTTTTTGAGCAGATGGTGTAGTTTCTTTTGGTAATCCTCAGTGGGATCAGAGGGTAATGCCCTGAAGAATGTGGTGGTAGAGAACTGCCTAGCAGCCTCTCGTTCATATTCTGACCTATTCATGATGACGACAGTACCTTCTTTGTCAGCCTTTTTGATTATGATGTCAGAGTTGTTCCTGAGGCTGTGGATGGCATTGTGTTCTGCATGCTTGAGGTTATGGGGCAAATGATGCTCCTTTTTCACGATATCAGCCTGTGCATGTCGACAGAAGCACTCTATAGAGAAGTCCAGTCTGTTGTTTTGACCTTCAGGAGGAGTCCACGCAGAATCCTTCTTTTTGTAGTGTTGATAGGAAGGTTTCTATGGGTTAGTGTATTGTTCAGAGGTGTGTTGGAAATATTCCCTGAGTTGGAGACGTTGAAAGTAGGATTCTAGGTCACCACAGAACTGTACCATATTTGTAGGCTTGGAGGGGCAAAAGGAGAGGCCCCGAGATAGGACAGATTCTTCTGCCAGGCTAAGAGTATATCTGGATAGATTAACAATATTGTTGGGTGCGTTAAGGGACCCACTGTTGTTGCTCCTTGTGATATGTAGCAGTTTAAATATTTTAGTGCCCTTTTTCCTTTGTAGAGAAGCAAAGTATGTGTTGTAAATGGCTTGTCTGGTTTTTGTAAAGTCCAGCCATGAGGAAGTTTGTGTGGAAGGTTGATTTTTTATGAGAGTATCGAGTTTGGGAGCTCACTCTTAATCTTTCCCTGTTTGCTGTATAGGATGTTGATCAGGTGATTCTGCAGTTTCTTTGAGATTGTGTGGCAAAATCTTTCAGCATAGTTTGTGGATATTTTATGTTTAGTCCTTTTGGTATGATGCCCATCTGTTCACATTTGGAAAGGGAGATGTCTGTATCTCTACGAATTTTTTCATGACGTTGATGGATTTCCATTTCATATGGCTAAATTCAGTGCCTTGCATGGTGACAGGTTTCAGAGTCGTAGCCATTAGTCTGTATCCACAAAAAGAATTAGGAGTATTTGTGGCACCGTGGAGACTAACAAATTTATTTGGGCCTAAGCTTTCGTGGGCTAAAACCCACTTCATCAGCTATATAGAGTGGAACATACAGCAGGAAGATATATATTACAGGATACTGCAGCCTAAAGCCCCAATCTGGAGGAAATGGCTTGCATAATTCTGCCCCAAGAAAGGTGACAGTTAGAGGCCTGAGACCTAAGTGAAATAATCTCAAGGAGACTACAAGGAGTTAGAGGTGCAGTTATCTCAGAAACTATAACAAGTGCCTTTTTTAAAAATCAACCCTTTTCTGATTTTACAAAAGATGAATGTTATATATGCTGACTCAATGTTGATGTAATGGAATCCTTAAAATGCACTGATCAAGGACTAGGTACAAATTTCACAAGCATGCCTATGCTTGTGCAAGCAGGACAGTCAGTTGCCTGTG